>MJUT01046569.1:68753-121932 GCA_002080005.1 Gigantidas platifrons | reverse complement strand
AATTCTCAAAATTGTTGATTTTTCAACCAAAGACTAAGATTTTCCCCAAAAACCCTTGCTTCAAATATTTCCATGTTAGAACCCATCCAACATAATGATAATTACAGACCACATGCAAAAATTATTCAAATCTATCCATGTTTACTGAAGTTATCGAGTAAACAAGACACAATTCTCAAAATTTGTGATTTTTCAACCAAAAAATAAGATTTTCCCCCAAAAGCCCTTGCTTCAAATATTTACATGTAAGAACCCATCCAAGATAATGATAATTACAAGCCATATGCAAAAACATTATTCAAATCTATCCATGTTTACTCAAGTTATCGCGTAAACAAGAAAGTGTGACGGACGGACAGACGGACGGCCGCTATTACTATATCCCTCACCGCTATCGCGAGGGGATAATAAATAAATCAAGGAAGAAATGTAACTTTTATTCATTTTTTTAGATATATTTAATCCAATGTTTAAAATACCTTCAGCTTTTACGATTTTTTCTCCGCCTTTGCAAAGCAACTTTCATTTAAGTTTACGTCGCAAGTATACATACACGGTTCGTCGGGAGTTCATTGTTAAAAGCTGATATAGAAACCTTGACAAATTGGGATGATTGCAAATTGCATATTTCTGATATTATCAGTTTAATCTCTCAGGTGTAAATTTTAATTAGCGTCTTCTGAAGCACCGGCTAAATATAAATGTCGTTCTCTTGACTTTTATATTATTAAGCTATTCACGAATGTATCATGGTGTACACTTAAGTCTGTTTCCTGGGTAAACTTTCTCGATTTGATGATAATATACAATGTTACATAGAACAAACTGAAGATACCAAAGGAGTAATCAGAAGTCGTTAATAGGAGAACGACAGACAATACAATGTTACATAGAACAAACTGAAGATACCAAAGGAGTAATCAGAAGTCGTTAATCGTAGAACCACAGACAATACAATGTTTATTATGATTGAAATTTGAATACCAAATAAATGATATGAAATTGTAAATATAGTAATTTGCAATAAATGCGTAGCTAGATTATCTTTATTAGTCTTTTTATTACATTTGACACATAAGAATACTGATGTAAAAGAATTCAAAAGAAAGTATATTAGAAACTGCAAAATTACATTGTTAAGGTGTGGCGCTTTTGCTTCAATGAGGTTTATCTGGAGTCCGACTAAATTATCCAAGGCCAGTATATTTGTATGGTATTTCAACATTTACGGAATATTGTTTTGCTATTCTCACAAGGGGGCAAATTGTCGTCTAAGTGGACATAAAAAAAAATCACTTGACTTTCTTGCGAAGCACAAATATAGAAATGAGTAACGTCTAATTTCGAAAAATAAATATATGTTAATTCACTAATAATGTCCAAAAAATATCGAGGGCCCGAGTGGCGCAATGAGTTAGGTAGCTGGATTGTCTAACAACTCATACAAGCCTATCACCAATACGGCGTGGGTTCGCGCCCGGCTTTGTAAATTATAAAAAAGGGTGCACTCGACTCACTGCCGCAAGTGATAAAATTTACCAGTTGCTTGCCCATGGTCGGTGGTTCTCTCTGGGTACTCCTGCTTCTTCCACCACTAAAACTGGTCGTCATGATATAGCTGAAAGTGGCGTTTAGCACAAACAATTTATATCAAAATCAAATCGACCGAAAACTATCATATGGAGCCGTGTCGTTGCTTTGCTTTACTTTATTAATAATTGTGGGCGACATATACGAAGCTTTATGATATATTTTTTTTATTATTATTTTATCTTTAATTTGCGACGGACATAAAACATTATATATGAGAATAGAATTATACTTTTCTGACAATTTTTAATGTGAGTGTATATTGGTTTTTGAAATACTCTAGCAATAGCATTTTTCGAATATAGAGATTATAATGACATTAGGCCACGCCAAATTAATACCTCGTTCGTCGGATTCGCCGCGTGTATTTTGATGTCGACAAGAAAAATATACTTTTTATTTTTCCCCGCGTCAGTTGCGGAACCGCCCTCGTCCAATCCAAAATTTAGAATTAAAAAATTCAGTCACTTGTACATTTGACAGAAAGGTGCCTAAATAGCGTAAAGAAACATTAAATATCGGTGAAAAATGAAGTAGCGGAACACAAAATACAAAATGGGCAAGCTTTTTGTTATTTCCGTCGTGTCTCAGAGACAATCAAAGAAACTAATTAACAATACAGCGTTGGAAGTAGACGATATGGACATTTATAGAACTATCCGAAATAGTAAAAAGCAGACCCCAATGTCAAGAGATTTTACAGGTCTACAGTTACGATGAGATCGTCAAAATCCAAATCACATAGCAAACGCAGACATCCGCTAGTATTGAAGTGTCCCCCAAGCATGAAAATCGGCACATGCAAATTTATACAATTCCATATTTCTTCCATAGAGTCAATCCCCAAAACGTCACCCTGTGATCCACATAAATCAAATGCCTTTGCTGTTATGCTAGTGGAACAGAATGAGCTTCAGCTCNATCACCAATACGGCGTGGGTTCGCGCCCGGCTTTGTAAATTATAAAAAAGGGTGCACTCGACTCACTGCCGCAAGTGATAAAATTTACCAGTTGCTTGCCCATGGTCGGTGGTTCTCTCTGGGTACTCCTGCTTCTTCCACCACTAAAACTGGTCGTCATGATATAGCTGAAATATTGCTGAAAGTGGCGTTTTGCACAAACAATTTATATCAAAATCAAATCGACCGAAAACTATCATATGGAGCCGTGTCGTTGCTTTGCTTTACTTTATTAATAATTGTGGGCGACATGTACGAAGCTTTATGTTTGTAGATGATATTTTTTTTATTATTATTTTATCTTTAATTTGCGACGGACATAAAACATTATATATGAGAATAGAATTATACTTTTCTAACAATTTTTAATGTGAGTGTATATTGGTTTTTGAAATACTCTAGCAATAACATTTTTCGAATATAGAGATTATAATGACATTATACATTTTATTATCTTAGCGTTTCATAGAGAAAGAGATCTAATGTTTTGACTCCCTCAACGCTACGTTTATTCCATAAATATCTTGTCATCATAATGGGGCAAACACAATGTCTTCAAATTTATGTAGAAGACTAGTATCACTTATGTTCGATAACTTGATTTCTTGGTTAATTCTTCTTTAAGTTAAAGTGAAACGTATTGTGTTTATGTTGGCAACGAAAACAATATGCTACAGCCTGAAATGGTCCTCTTGCCACACCCTACACCCACTGCTAAACCCGAACATGATTTTAAAATCCCCAAATGTATCGCCTTAATCTTAATGAAGGATTGAGTTAGAGTTGTAAGCATGTATCATCACATTTAGCCAATATCTGCTTTTCCGTGACTACAAAACTTGTTGTGCGGGGGTGGGGGCGGTTATAATAAACTGCCAAATGAGTGCCCCAGTGTTTCGAAACCTTTACAATGAAGTTGACTGACGAGGCGCGAACTCAAGTCACCAACGTTTGCCATTAGTTATTTCTAAAATACAATAACAATATTGTACATGGCCAATTTAAATATTCAAATACCATGATAATAATTACCAATAATTTATCGAGTAAAATATGCATTTTAATGTGCGAAAATACTTAAAGGTTTACAGATGTTTGGTAATATTACTCACATATGAAAAACACGTACATGACCGTATCATTTCACTACGAGGGGAGGTTTGGGCTCATAGAACTGATTTAACCCCGCCACTTTGTATTGTATTAAGGCGTGGAAGTGAGCGGTCACATATTTTGGTGTTAGGCGAATCAATTATGCCTCTTACGACTATTGTGTGTGTTATTTTTTTATTTTCATTTTATTCATTTCTGTGTTTCGCACTTTAAAAGCAATCATTATTCATCATATGAAATTAGTCAATATCTTCACATTTATATATTTACAGGGTTCTGATAGAGATGAATACATCAACATGCAAATATGGGTTTGACGTCATAGAAGGAATCGTAAATGCAACAGAAAAGGACAAATTAAAATGGCCATGCGAACTGAGAACATTTTGGGTAGAGATATTCCCGTTCGTGATATTAGTACGTGGTTTGTTGTCGTATGGTACCGCGTTTGTGGTTGCGTTCGGCTTGCTCTTTAATCTTACGTCATTGCTTGTGTTGACCAGAAAGCACATGCGTAAATCAACTATGAATATGTATCTCTCTGCTCTTGCGATATACGACTGTTTAGCTTTAACAATGAATTTTATGATCGGAGTTCTTCGAGGTCAGAACAAAAATGTCAACAAAACATTTCAAGACTACGAAGATCTCTGCAAATTCCATGGCGTCATTGTTGAAGTGTTCAATTTACTCTCTATTTGGATCATAGTATCTTTCACGATTGAACGATTTATCATGGTTAAATTTCCACTTAAAGGAAAGGTCATGACACCTAGACGATCCGTATACACTATAGCAGGCGTTTCATTTGCCGTCCTTGTATTCTCAATGCATAAGATAGCCGTTTCTGGATTCGAAGGTGATTCTGTATTCGGTTATGCTGCATGTAAAACTAGAAGGGCCATATTCCTAGAAATAATTTATTTCTATGTGGCTTTCAACACTTGGTTTCCGACTCTCACTATTGTTTCTTTGAATACGATGATCTTGATAGAAATCAAAAGAAATCAAAAGAAAAGAGCTGCAATGACAACTTCCGCGATGTCAAAATCGGACGAAAAGGCTACCAAACTTCTCTTAGTCGTATCATCTACATATGTGTTACTTGTGTTGCCGCTGGGATTGATACAGTCGACTGAATTGATTTGGAACAACACTCAGAAAGTCTCAGAAACACACCCCGACTACATTTACTTCATGATGACAAAAATCAGGCTTAAATGGGCAAGAGCATTTTTCTTCTTTTTCTATCAACTGAACTTTGCTGTCAACTTCTTTTTGTACGTATTTTCATCCTCCGCTACCCGCTTCCGGGCAACATTGAAAATGATTCTCGGCATAAAGGTTGAACAACAGGAAATGTCGTGGAATAACAAATCGGTAGCTTCAAAGAAGAATGCTGTCGCTCCCGCTCCTGAATCAAAAGATGAAGGACCTGCTTCATCTGATAAACCAGCCGATAAAGAGGTCACTCCAGAAAGTGATGTCTAATGTAGACAAAAACAACATGTTTTTAGTGTGCGTGTGATATGTTAGTAAACATTGACAAAGTTGTAAATATTATTTTACATATATAGAATATTTCTACGTGTCCATTTTATACCAGTATGTAACGAGTGGTATATTATTGTATTGTATCAGTCTTACCGTCCATTGGTTTCGTCCGTCAGAACATATTAACCACCCTCGTCCTCTAACCTCTTGATTGGATTATATAACCAATGTATAATATCTACAGAATCCTCAATACATAATGACATTTTTCTCCTCTTTTTTTTCTTCTTATGTGTTGTACTCATCTGCAGGTAAAGGGACGTCTCAACCTATTTTCTATGTATGGGTTGTAATCATCTGCAGGAAAAAGGACGTCTGAACCTTATTTTGGGATAAGAGTTGCATTCATCACTTGAATTATGAGTTGTGTTCATCATTTAAGACCTATTGTGATTTATGTTGAAGAACAGCAATAAAAGTTTCAAATTTATTTTTATCATCTTCATTTTTATCTCGTCTAAGAAATGTTGATGATACCAAATGGGTAAGGAAAGTAGTAAACCTAAGACGAGCATGTAGTACAATGGCCAGATGATGTAGAAACCACTACATAAAAAACTAAAGATTGACCCACACAGATCTCTCTTAAACCGGGGGTGAACTCTTGTGGTAACAGGAGAGTAAGCAGTTCCTGCTCCACTTATCTGTAGCAAGCTGTTTATTTTGATTTATTACATTTAATCCTCTTTATTTACTTTTATCATACGTATACTTGTCTAGATTTATGGGCACTTCAGTCATTTAATCAAATATACATGGTAAGCAACCCAACCTCTACAAATCAAATAATAACGCCAAACATGAGCTTATTATTTCTACCAATTTTATTTAATTGTCCTTGACACCTTTCGTTTTTTTCCGTTTTTTTTTAATTTTTGTTTTTATTTGGTAATTCAGTTTTGATACTGTTCGGGGTCATGTTATGGTGATCGTATTGTAGTTGGATTTTTGTCTAACTATGTAATCGATCACTATCACGACAAAAACAATTGTGAGTTCGAATTAAGCACATGGTGAGGTGTACACGATACAGCACTATGTGATAAAAGTTTTCACTGAGTTGCAGTTGGTTAAATAACCCATTTTAGATTTTTTTTTAATCCGCCAACATCGAACAATGAATGTTTTTGAAACATTTGTTTTGAAAAAAAAAGGTTTTATGTGGAATATATAGTGAAATAGTTTAGTTTTCTAATACCTATTGTACGGCTCTGTATATTTGGAAGATTCAGGGGAGCACCCATAAATGTATAATATTTGTGAATTATTGTCGTAATAGTACCTGATTTATAAGTAAGCTACTCAGGTTATCCGTCCATATTTATTGTAAGAGAAATATTAATAAGTTGTAAATACATAATATATATTGTAAGTGCAAGCTGTCAAAAATCTGTGAAATAAAAATTATTGATGTATTAATGTGAATATACAGTTCAATTTGACGGGGCGGATTTTAGAGGAAGCATCCTAACAATTGCAAAACAAATGTTGTATAACGTTTATCAAAATACTAGTAATGGCTATAATTCCTCAAAAAGCCAGAGCATTCAGGAACAATCTTTCAGCTATATCATGGCGAGAAAAAAATTACTTTTTGATTAGATTATATCTGTTTTGATCTAGACCAACACGTTTAGTTGCATTTTTCTAATACTAGCTGAATAAATCAACTGCTTACCTTTCCGGAGCACCTGAGTTCAACCCCGATTTTTAGTAGGGTTCGTGTAACTTGATCTTAATTCTATATGTAGTGTTTTGAAGATCTGAACATTTTTATTTTTGAAGATCGTTTAGGGAACGGAATTTGTAAAAGTGATACCTCACTTGTTTTCCAATCCCACCTGCTATTTGCTATCTTGTATTTGTGTTTGACTTTCTTTCAAATAAAATATAGTTTACACTAAGATCGTTGTTTGTCCTTTCGCTATATTTCTTGTGTTGTCTTTCCATCTTCGATGTGTGGCTTCTGAATACCCATTTGGTATCTTCATACTTTTCATGAACAGGTTCCCATTTCAGTACAATCGGACACATTATCAATACTCCGAAGTCACGTATTTGTGTTTTCGTTTCTTGCTGCCACGTGCTTAGCGATGAAACAAATAACAATTGCATAGTCCTCGGTTTGACCTGACTGGGTATGGAGCCAACGATTTACAGACATTAGTCAAAAGTATTGACAAACCTCCAATTTTACCTATATATTCCATATATAATTTACATTCTTTTTCAAATTATCCTGAAGTAAATTAATCTCCGATCTTGACAATCGATTTCTCCACAGAAGCAAAATTAAATGTAGTTTTACTCTATAATTTCATTGCAATTTTGCAACTAAAAATTTTGACAATACATAATTTAAAGTCATAGCTGAATTATTTTCACTCAAAAACAATGCAATGAAAATATATTGTATCGTGAAGATTTGTTAAACATTATTCTAAAATTACTACTAAAAACTAAACGCTGCTGTTAGAGGGTCCGGGTGGCTCAATGAGTTAGGTAGTTTGATTAACTTAAAGATAAAAAAAGTAGTTGGATTACCTAACGACTCATCCAAGCCTATCACCAATACGGCATGGGTTCGCTCCCGAATTCCTAAATTACAAAAAGGGTGCACTCGACTCGCAGCCGCAAGTGATGAAGTTTATCAGTTGCTTGCCTATGGTCGGTGGTTCTCTCCGAGTACTCCGGATTTTTCCACCACTAAAACTGGTCGCCATGATATAGCTGAAAGTGGCGTTAAATACCAAATATCAATCTATTCTGCTGTTATTGATAGAAATATATCAAAATCGGACATTAATTGACTTCAGGATAGTGCTTTGTAAATTTGTAGTTTTACATGAAATATAGAGAGAGAATTTCCGAATACTTTTGACAGTAGCTATGCATATAGCACACGCTGCGAGCACACTATCTATTTCACAACTCTATCTACTACTGCATCACTTCATATCGATATTATACCCCCACTCTTAGAGAGGGGGCTATATTGCAATCACCTTATCCGTCCGTCCGTCCGTCCGTTCACACTTTCGTAACAGATATCTCAGCTTCTACTGGAAGAAATGATTTTATATTTGATATATGGCTTTGGCATGGTGACTTGTAGCGTGTCTCCCCTTTCCAGGTTTACCGCACATCTACTTCCTGTTTACAGTGCTACTTCGAATTTTTCATGTTTGCCGTAATGAAAACTTTCGTAACAGTTATATCAGCTTCTACTGGAAGAAATAATTTTATATTTGATATATGGCTTTGGCATGGTGACGTGTACCGTGTCTCCCCTTTCCAGGTTTACCGCACATCTATTTCCTGTTTACAGTGCGACTTAGAATGTTTCGTGTTTGCCGTAATGAAAACTTTCGTAACAGTTATCTCAGCTTCTACTGGAAGAAATGATTTTATATTTGATATATGGCTTTGACATGGTGACTTGTACCGTGTCTCTCCTTTCCAGGTTTACCGCACATCTACTTGCTGCTTACCGTGCGACTTACAAATGAACGAGTGGGGTATTCTTAGCACGGCGTAGCTTGCAACATCTTGTTTTTGGAGCAATTTTTCAGCTATATCATGACGAGAACATGTTTCATTTCAATAAGATTATGTTCGTTTTGTGCTTGACTAACAAGCTTAGCTGAATTGTTCGTAGTGCTAGCTCAGAGAAACAACAATCCGGGTAGACATGTCTCTCCAGTTTGAAACATTATCGTGATTACGAGTCAACCAGTCTGGCTCTTACGTCTTAAGGTTATTTGCTTAGCGAAGAAGTAGCAAATACCAGTTTTATAGTCTTTGGTTTGACCGGACAGGGGATCGAATCCAAGATCTACCGGACACCACCGATAAGGTTCCTGTCTGTTGAAATAAAATACGAAATAGACAGAGTTTCAAAACATCTCAGTCCGACTTTCTTTGTCACAATATTTTTTGTTGTGTCTTCGAAGATAAGATACTTTAACAAAGACGGGTTGCGTCAAAATGAACCGTTCACCATACTGTGACAGCAGAAAAGACAATAATTGAACAATACAAAAACAAAGACAACAGAAAAGACAATATTGAAACAAGAACATATCGATAACTAGGGTGCAATAAAATGAAGGAAAAAACTACCACATCGTGAGAACAATTCCAATATAATACAATGACAATGATACGCAGGGCGTGGGTAGTATAGGGAACAGATAGAATGAACTGGGTGTTCGTAGGGTAGTATAGGGAACAGATAGAATGTACTGGGGGTTCGTAGGGTAGTATAGGGAACAGATAGAATGTACTGGGTGTTCGTAGGGTAGTATAGGGAACAGATATAATGTACTGGGTGTTCGTAGATTGGGAGCTTAAGGGGGGAATGTGTTGTAACATTTACACGATTGATTACAAGGTTACTGTCTAGTTCTCCAAGGGTATATCTTGATTACAAGGTGACTGTCTAGTTCTCCAAGGGTATATCTTGATTAACAATCATACAAATATACAAGAAAGGTTTGGAGATAACTAAAGGCTAATCAGAATCCGTAAATCGAAGAGGCCCCGACAATGCAATGGCCAACAGAAAAAGGACAAACAACTGTCTACAAAACATTTCACAGAAAACTAAAAATCGGGCAACACGAACTTCTATCAAAACTGGGTGTGAATTCAGGTGCTTCGGAAGGGTAAGTAGTTCATGCTCTACAAAATATATCAACAACTGAGCAGCGAACAAACTAGTCTGAGGATTTCAAAAGCAATAAAAAGTGAAAAATATTTTAAAAGTTGGAGAATTTTTTCTTTCTCCATACACATGATATAGATTTATACAAAGTTCAGGTTGTGGACAGCACATATGTGTTTACTAATGAACTCACACTGAAGTGGGAAATGAATATACAGGTTCTCCAGAATTGTTATCATCATATTCCTATTCATACCAATTAGATAAAATATTAGTAAGAACTTGTCACATGATTGATTACGCAGTTCGATGTTTAATTGATAAATGTAAAATTGTGAGACCAGGGGTATAGAAATATGATATTACTTTCATAATATAACTGAAATATTGTTGAAAGTGGCGTTAATCACACGATAATTATCATAATGATCAACATGTTATTATGAGTGGTCGTTGGTGGCCTGCTCGCAGCCGCAAGTAATAAAGTTTACCAGTTGCTTGCCCATGGTCGGTGGTTCTATCCGGGTACTCCAGCTTATTCCACCACTAAAACTGGTCGCCATGATATAGCTGACATATTGTTGAAAGTGGCGTTAAACACCAAAAAATCAAAGTAAATCGTTGGTGGCCTGTTGCAAGGTAAACATTTCCGATCCCATCCATGTTATCCTGTAGTAATAAGGGGCCATCACGGCCATGATCGTATGGTAGTTGGATTCATAACTACCTATACAGACAGTATCAAACACCACTAAAGTTCCCGCTCATGGCGAAGTGTACTCGATACAACATTATGTGATAAAGTTTTCTTATCAGTGACTGACGGCAGGTCGGTGGTTTTATCCGAGTACTCCGGTTTCCTCCATCATTAAAATTGTTTGCCACAATATAGCTCATATATTGTTGAAAGTGGCGTTTAATACTATTACCCTAACCCTATTGTCATCTAAAATGATAAAACTAAGAGCTGCAAAATACATTTATTGTAGAAAAATAATATTATAGATCATAATCAAATATATATTTTATTTCTTGGTCGTATGCAATTTCACAACTAAATCCTCGTGTTTTAAAATTATCCAAAACAAATCATGACAAATTGTCGTTAATCCAAACATATTTTATTGTCTAAATAATGACAATAGGATCAGACACAAGTTTTTCAACTTAGTATTGTCTTCTCCTGCAGCTGGTGTTTTTTCTTCTCTCTAACTATTAAAGTTTACTGTCGTAAGAGCAAGAATGACTATACAATAAGATAAACATGAAGTTTGCATTTCTAAACATTTTTATTCTAAGATTTTGTTGACATCAGAATCTGTACTAACGACAAGGGAACAACAATTAACAACGTTACAATAGAACAATGCTGAGGAATACCCCCCTTGTTGTTAATTTCTCATGTTAGTATCATTGTAGAAATATAGTTTGCTCATTTGTTTCCATTCGTGGTCTTAACGTTGTTGTTAGTTACGTCCAAAGTACATGGAGATAATAGCCAGGAACACTGCCAATGACAAAGATGTCCTCATCATTTCACCTAAAATAGTCAATTACGGATTCATTAGCATATTTCGAGTTTGAAACAAGCATAAGTAGAAAATCTTATTATCTATGAAACACATATTCGCATATTCATAGAGCTCTATTTAGAACAGATTAGTATACCATCTTGTGTGACGAATTTCACTTCTTTAACACAACCCTACATTCGCATTAGCACCCCCATCCCGCGCGGCATAATCTTAACTATTCATTTTTATTGCCAGACATATGTTCCTTTGTTAATGCTAACTCTGTGTTTCGTATATGGGTCTTGCCTAAGTATATGCTACCCAGACAGCCTAAACAAACTCAGAAAATCACCACCCCCGTCTTTCCCGGGCATTTGTTGTGTGCCTGGAAACCTAAACACTTGATGTGTGTGCGATCTTATTAGTTATTAGCATTTGACATATAGACCAAAAGAACTTGTTAAGACATATTGTCTTCAATAACCTTTATATTCCTTTGATCAGACATGAGAAAACATCTAAGTGAACATGATTTCCCTTTCATATTATTTTACAATGTCTAAAAACATTCATGTGTCACGCGACTTCAAAAAGCAAAGTCAAGAATAATCACTTGGGAATAGATAACCAAAAAAAACAAAACAAAACAAACGAAGGCTCTTGTGTGAAATACGAATAACCCGTAAAATGACAAGGGAGGGTCATTGTCTGGTTGGATATGTGGGAACTTTAAAACCATGTTTCATGTATCTTTTATCATTTGTTGTTAGATTTAATCTTCTATAATTGATTACTGTCCACTGATTCTCTTCATTCTCTTTGATTTTTACAACAACATGTCTTTCTACTTTGTATTTCTACCACATATATACATGACCACTCATTCACCGGGCGTGGTACAGACACTTCAATACAAATTGGCAGGGTTAAATTAGCTCTATAGGCTCATCCTGCTCTCTAGGCTCATCCTGCTCTATAGGCTCATCCTGCTCTCTAGGTGAAATGGTATGGTCATGGAAGTATTTTTTTCTAAAATACAATGCATGGGATTCAAGTATTTTAATCTATCAACTGTTTCCTTTGTAACATTGGCGGAGTCGTAAAAATGTTTTTTTGTTTTCAAAGATAATTTAACTAAGACAACACTTACATCCAGAGAATGTAGTTCCTGCTACAGCTGACAAAGCTGCTAATTGGCTAGAATCTAAAGCATTTCTTTGATCTACTGATGTCGACTGAGCCTGACTTGCACTGAACGTAGAAATCTGACTCGTTGTGAATCCCTGAAAGTTTAAATTGATCTCAATATAGTTATTGACACCATTGTTAATTTCAGCTACAGAACCGTAGTTGTTATAGCTGCTATACGGGCTATTTAGGTTCGTACGGTCAAACTTTTATTAAGAGTTTAACTTTAGGGCAAAGAAAATGTCACATTAGCCGATTTGGACTGTCCTGTTTAGACCCTTTGGTTTTCTTGCTCCCAAAGACTTTTAAATTATTTAGCTTTCAAATATTTTGGCTTTGATGGTATCTGATAAAAGTTATTCCAGAAACAAATCGTGTGGACTGAGTTTCATATCTATGTTTTTATTAATGCAGCTCGAATTTTATGAGTTTAAAGTGATTTTCCAAAAAAAGGTAGAGCCAGTAAACTGGAAATCGTATTAATGAGTTAGCAAACTGAACATTTATAGAAAACAGTATATACGAATATGACATGAGATTTGCATTGGTATGGGAATTCAATAAGATGACAATCCCTTATTAAGCATAAATGTTCTAAATGTACTCTAGAAAATAAAAACAAAAAAACTTACCGAGAACGAAGTTGGTGGAATATAGGATATGTGATTTGAATCGATAGAGTCTATTTGTGTATCTGACAACGTTGACAATTCAGACTGTGATAATCCACCTAGAATAGATTATTCTATATATAGAAATTTAAAACATAATATCGTGTGCAACGTCAGGTTTAATTACGTGATATTTTTTTAACTATTATATTATATAAGATGTAATATTGTGTGCTACGTCAGCTTAATTGCACTCTATTTTCTCTGAAGTAATTAAAAAACAGGATATATTAAGAAATTATCGGAAATTGAAGTCTTAAAACTCACGACAAATTGAAAATGAAATATTGCACTTTCATTAATATGTAATCGTGATGAACATAGCCATCATTTTTTGTTAACATTAAAATCTATATATAAGGTAGTTTTAATATACTCTGCAAAAAAAGAAACGCCAGTTTCTAAGTGTCCAAACCCTTAATGTATGACACCAGTGAACACGTGGTTCAGGTTCAAAACTGGCCCAAAATAGGGTCTTCTTCGACGAATTCCATGTCTTCGAAGCCTGCTGCGGACTGCCTGTGCTGTAATTTTCCTTAAACCGGGTATACTAGCAGCAGTTGTTGTCGCTGTGACAGTTCGATTACGTAGGTGGAAAATCCGGATGAAGCGATCTTGAGCCGGAGTGGTGATACGTGGCCTGCCAGTTCTAGCACGATCTTACGTTGACTCAGTCTGACGGAACCTCAGCCAAAGGCGTGAAATCGAACTCTGGTGGATATTGAATTGACGAGCAACCTCAATTTGTGACTGACCAGCTGTAGACGACCAATGACGATGTTACGTGAAGCAGGATCCAACCTTGACATGACGAAATTTCATAGTACTAATAAAAAAAACACTTGGTGCATACCCAGGTTTTATACACGATAGTTTAACGGGTGATTTAACCACACTTTACACGTGAAACACATGCTCAGTTTTTCTACAGCGTTTAGGTGACGCACATTTGTTGTCTCAATACAACTCACTTGGCCTTTTGCCAGATCCGTGTTTTGACATTAAGTGATTACATTGACCATTTAAAAATTCATTAAAATAATAATCGACACATAAACACTTACCTAAAAACAGAAAACTTCATAATTAAATTTCATTTTACCTATGCGTTTCTTTTTTTGCAGAGTATATATTGCGCACAATTTTAATATTGCGAGATATACTTGTATGTGAAGGTAATGTAAAGTTCCAATAATATGGGTTTTAATTGTTGAAATAAAAGACATGTACGTATTGATCTTCAATATATCACGCTGACGTTATTTGTTTCCAAGTTATGATGATTACACATCGACAACATAATTGAAACAAAAGGGCAAAATTTGATTAATTAAAAAAGTTCGAGGATGTCTACCAGATATTAATTATATATATAAGGGTATGTTTACTATCCTAGAGCTGCACGATATTCACTTCAGGTTTAAATAATTTGACCGGTCAGTTAGATAAATCTGTCCAGGATTACCTCCTTTATTAAGGCTGTTGGTCATGATATAGCTGAAAACGTTATGCACGTGATGACGGTTGCTAGGGATCAATCCACAGACAGAGCCAGATTGCTACCATAATGAATAACGGTTTTTTTTGTTTGTTTTTTTTTTGTTTTTTTTCGTTTTTTTTGTTTGTTTGTTTGTTTGTTGTTGTTGTTTTTTTTTAGAGTTCCAGGGTCCCTGCACATTAAAGACAGGTTTTTTTTTATAGATTTCGAAAAAAAAAAAGGCAACCAGACACATTGTAACTGCTACAGAAGACTATTTATTTCGTCCTTACCCAACCCATACTTTTCCAGTTGCAGTTAAAAGTTGTCCCAGTTGTCTCACCACTCCCTCATTTATATATTTATTTATTTAAATGTTGTTGAACTTGTGCTCGTCCCGAATTATTTTTATGTTGACATACCTATGACGACTCCTAGATTAGAGATGGTTGTTGTGCTCCAAAGTGTGACGTCACTTCCGTATGCTGTCTTTGCCAAAGCTGCAAACGAATTAAGTTGACCTTCTGTACAGCTTGTCACTTCTCCAACGGCATCAACAGCAGATCTATTTGTTTAAACATATTTACAGTTATTTCTTGACTTTGATTAATCAAAAGAATATGAATAGAAATGACTGATATTCTTTTGATGAGTTGGTTATCTCCCTTATCGTTGCTATCAAAATTTTGTCATCGATCATAGTTGAAGTTCGAGTTCTTAATTCACTAAGACACATATCTATACATGTGTAACAAGAAGAATAATATATAAAATGACGGGTATAACTAACTTAAAATAATACAGTTTCATAATATAATTACAAAACGTTTTGCAATTTAAAGTATTAATTTGCAAATGACGTCGCTATACCTAGATCGCCCTTTTCAAATTACCATAATCATTGGTTATTAAAACGCTTTTATGTTTTAAATAAAATTAATTTCCCTTTGTACACAACTGACTGATGTTTTTGATTGGTGTTATAACATATTATATACTAACTTAACCGAGTTCAACATATCGAAGTAAAACGTATGTGCTATTAATTACTACAATAGAAGTCTTAGCTAGACTATGTTATTCTACAATCTAATTAAACCTGTTTTTTGGTGATACATTAACTTCTAACAACATCCCGTGTTGGGTCATGTCGGGTAAACTTTCATTCAAATTTTACCATCCAATCACATGCAAGACAATTAAATACATTAAACAATCGTACAAGAGTTCTAAGCATGTAATTGGTGTTTAATACCTCAAGAGAATTTGTTAGCTCTTCTTTGATTGGTCAGTTGAAAATATGACCCGTGACATGACCCTATACGAATGTTGTTAGATATTAGTGTACTACACAAAACATCAAACAAATATTTAATTCTAATTACCCGGTAGATTGTTTATGCTACATCATTTCAAATATTAAATATGTACATTGATGGGAATGACAACTTACGAGTAGACAGCATGTGGGATGACATCAATGTGACTAGTTTCTGCCCCACATGTCATGTGACCCAATGATCGGAGTTCACTGGAGGTTATTGTACTGGCATCACTAGATTTGGTCAATGTTAGCCATCTGTCAAATAATGCCTTTTTCTATAAAAGGAAAATACACATGTATATTAATTAAACGCTAAAGAATAAGGACAGGGCAACCAAAAATTGATAATCCAGAGAAACTGACAACATAGGGTACACAAGACGAAGAAAAACACGACACAATCTGTGTTGGACACAACTATACGCAAACAAACACAAATAATGTAAATAAGACGTGTATCCTCCTACAAGAAACTGGAGGTAAAGATAAGTCGAACACCCTTTTATGCGGAAATCGTAATATTGTTGTTAGTGGGCGAGTGAGAGACGCCAAATGAGCAATGTGTCAGCTATATAATGTTGAGAACAAGTTTCCTTTTTTAAGATTGACATGATGCATGTTTTGTACTAGACCAACGAGCTTAGTTATGTCCATAGTGCTAGTAAACTGAAACAACAGTAACCAAGTAGATACATCGGTCCCCTCATCAACAGAATACTGACTCAGAGCCAACCAGTTTGTGTTTGTACTCCTTAATAAAGCAGCGAATACCAATGCTGTCGTCTTTATTTCACTCGACCTAGACAATTAACCACTGCGATAACTTTTACAATGATGTGATGAAAGAATCATTTACCTTTTTATCATTACGCTCGGCTGCAACATGCAATTTACTGGAATTCATTTAATATTTTTTTTTGTTAAATAGTAGGCACAAACGTGATATTTGGTTCCAGTGTGTATTCATATTATGTGGAATAACGGTTAAATTAAAGAAGAAAAATGTTACTGTAATTATGATTACTCTACCTGAGCATCAGACCAGCCATCAAATTCTCCGAGTTTGCTGATTGAATCTAAATCCAAGGTTAAAGTTTCGATCTCTGCAACAGATAATCCTTGTACGATGACCCCAGCGCTGGATACTGTGCTTGCTGCCCATGTTGTTGGTGTTCCCCAAACCTTAAAATCAATTTATAGATTAGATGAAGATTAGAAGTTTCTACAAATGTTGTGCACGGTGGCGATGAGGACGATGACTTTTACATTGTAGTGACAACTAGTATTATAATTACATTAGTTACATGTATTTAACATTATTGGGTGTGACTAGTGGAGCAGGAAGTCCTTATCTTTCCAGAGTACCTGATTTCACCACGTTTTCTAGTGGTATTCGTGTTGCTCAATCTTTTTCTGTGTAGTGTTTCGTATATTAATGTTTGTCCTTTTTATATTGGACATTGTATTGTCTGTACTTTATATTGGACATTGTATTGGCTGTACTTTATATTGGACATTGTATTGACTGTACTTTATATTGGACATTGTATTGTCTGTACTTTATATTAGACATTGCATTAATGATAATAATATTTGTTTTTAAATTTGACTGACATTCTCAGGTAAGGCAGCTTGTTTGTTAAGGTTATATTTATATTAGATAACTTTATTTTATTTGTCACAGTTTTCGAAATAGCTACTTTTTACTGAATGAACCATGAATAATATTTTATTTTGGAATTATAAAGTATGTACATAGTTCAGTTTTAAATTAAAGCGTCCGTTAATTTGCATCGTCTTATATTCGAACATGTAAGATGAAATTCAGAAAATTATCTCATTTGCCAGTTGAGTTCATATAGTTATTTTCTATGCTCTATTTTTGCAAATTTCAGAATACCAAGAAGCAATTATTCAATACATAACGAAAGACAACCCAGTATCCATTCCATTTTAACCCTCTTGTATATTTGTACATGTAGCGACAAGAACCTGTCATGATATTCATAAATATTACGTCACCTTTATAAAATGATACTTTTACTGTTTCCATGACTACAGCGCATTAGATTAACATATCCATATAAACAAGTGTCAAATATGAGCTTTATACAAATACATCAGAATTGTCATTTAATTTCTATTTCAACTTTTGGATCGTGACCATTGTCTTTTGTATTTAAGACAAGTACTAATAATAAATAATATTGAAGGGAGATATAATATCAGAACTAGTAACTAACAGACATATATACTTACGGTGTTACGTTTCCCAACGTCAGCTAAAGCCTGTTTCTGTGCATCACTATAATCTGTGACGGCTCCCAGTATGTCTATGCAGTCAGTGAATTCTGTGTCGTCTAAGTTATTTATTTGATCGAGAGTAAGAGCAGATAACCCGGATGTTCCAATGTTTCTCATGTAAGAACATGTCAATGATGCTAGAACAAGAAACAATGTCTTGATAATGAAATATTTGTGGATTAGCTTTCTTATTGAAGATAGACAGAATGCATGTCAATTATCTAACATTCTTGATAGAGAATATAAAACGGGACAGAGAGGGATAAACTCATGTTCTTTTGAGTTATTTTACCCTTATTTATTTTTTAAGAATCATTTCAGGGGAACGTATATTGGATTGATGTCTACCTGTGTCACAAGTGCCTGTCACAACTAGATTATAGTTTGATTATCTCGACTAGCAAGGTGTACTTCAGCGCCACAGTGTGAAATCACGTTTGTTTATCAGTGACTTTCCTACAGGGTTGTGCTTTTTCCTGGGTACTACGTTTTGCTCCAACAAAATTGTTTTTTTTGCTTGTTATATATATGTAAGTTGCGTTGAACACATACAACAATAAATAAAAACATTCGAGATGCCTCCTCTCCTTTCATTGAAAAATAAAATGGGCGCGTCATTATTTTCGGTAAGTAAACTTGTGTTTTGATATTCCTTGACGGTGAACTGTAGAAGGTTTCTATTTGATTTGTTTCTATTTTTGGCCTGGCCTTATTATGATACAGAAGGTCGATGGTATTGTTACGGATACGTACCACTCTGGTGGTTTCGGCCAATACACCTGATCACCGAGATAAACAGGAAGTATATCACTGAAAGTGGTGTCAAACTCCAATAATCAAATCAAGTATGATATAATATTTAAGAAACTTTCTAGTATGATTATCCATAAACGATATGAATTGTCAATCTACAAATTAAAACTACGATGTGCATACGCTTCACTGCATTTTAATTTGTGAAGTTAACAACCTCAAGTGATGCAAAATTCTTACATGCAGATCTCTTTCTACGTCCAGATGAACCACTTGATGAAGATGAGGAGCATGCATCTTGAACAGACAGAAGTTTCTTCATGACTCTCTTCTTATTTGCCTTATATGTCCTGTCATCATTGGCTGTTGTGTCCATTTTAAATCCTTTCTTCCTCCTCTTTTTGTCCTTCTCCTCCTTCTCTTTAAATGTTGTTGATATTTTATCACTCATATCACACAGAATAGACTGTAAAGAATTTGTATATCAATTAATCTTTATATTTTTATATTTAACATACAATTAATGGGTTTTTTTTATTTTTGTAATGTCTTGTCTAATAAAGAACATGCGTCTATTAACAACGATAACACGCCTATTCATAGATTTAAACTGATCTTGGAGTTATGAGCCAATATATCAATGAAATGAAACGCAAAACATACCACACTGTCCGAAAACCGAAGAAACAAAGACAAAATCAGTACTCTTAATGTATATATACATGACCGCTCACTTACTTGGCTTGGCACAAAAATTACAATAAAAAAAATGGCTGGGTTAAGTTAAACTAGTTTTATACTGTGCTTGTCATAGCTATCATTTCAGTTCCACATTTTCTTTATGTGAAACTGACTTTAAGTAATGAATAGTCCAAATGCTTATTTCATTAAATAGATATTAAATATTTGAATTGATCGCATAGTACTAGGATCTACAATGCCTATCACCACTAAAGTTGTGAGTTCGAATCCCGCTCATTACAATATTTAGTACCCCCTCTGTTGCCTCTTTCTACTATTTGCTACTGAATTTTGACCCTGTATATTTTTACTTAGATCAATCTTTGCCATATATGTTGTATTGTTTTTGTTTGGGTATAATGTTTTATCGAGACAAGTCATACCTATATAATAATTGGACAGCATTGATGTTAAGTATCTCATGCCCCCTAGGTTTTTTTTTATATATGCATGTAAGTAATAGGATATTTTATTAATAGCAACACACGTGTCGCTTAAAGACATGTTCATTCAGATTACTGACGGCTCTCATTTTTCTTTATATTGAAGCTCCGTATGTGTGGTATAACTTATAGCTATGCTTACACTATCAATGGCATCTAACTGTGAATCTGACATTTCTGATACAGATGTTCCAAGGGTCATTACACTAGCGGCGTCAACTTTAGAACCATCTTTCCTTAAAAACAAAAATAAAGCTTTTGTGCTATTAATAAGGCAGAACATTATTATAAAACAATAGATGAGTTGTTTATTATGTACAAGTTTCATGTTATATGTTCCCTAATTCAACCCTTCATTCAGTTTATGATCATCATGATGCAACACTGAGATAAAAATGTATAGTGCCTGCCAGCTCACAGAAATAATAGTTAGTATGGCAATAGTCCGTCAATAACCATGTCGCCCGACATTATCCTTACCCCGTAAGGGGATACTCTTAGCGAAGAAGCGGCAGTACAAATGTTATAGTCCTTTATTTTACCAAATTGGAGATTGCACCCAAGCTCTTCCACACTAGAGGGACCCGGGTGGCTCAATGAGTTAGGTCGCTGGATCTAACAACTCATACAAGCCTATCACCAATACGGCGTGGGTTCGCGCCCGGCTTTGTAAATTACAAAAAAGGGTGCACTCGACTCGCAACCGCAAGTGATAAAGTTTACCAGTTGCTTGCCCATGGTCGGTGTACCCCGGCTTCCTCCACCACTAAAACTGGTCGCCATGATATAGCTGAAATATTGTTGAAAGTGGCGTTAGATACCAAAAATCAAAATCAATCATCATCTTCCACACTATCGTATAAGTACATACAAATCAAGTTTTATCATATTGGAGATCGCACCCAGGCTTTTCCACACTATCGTATAAGTACATACACTAAGACTTACAAATCAAGTTTTGTCATCAGTGTTGATCCAAGTGTTCTACGTTCCGTGGAGCCAAGTGGACATTTATCAATCTTCGTAGCGTATTCGTCCAAGGCATCAGAATCGAGTCTACTGAGAGCAGAATTGTCGATACCACATACAAGGGTACCACAGGAATCTAAGTCATCCTTTGTTATGTCCCCTGACGAAGCTTTACCCTGCAGTCAAATAAAACCAACAAATGCTAAAAGTAATTTATTATATATCTTGTAATGTCCCTGGTTGATATGATTAAGATTTACAATATTTAGAAATAAAATGAAATTACGATACAACATTATGTGATATAGATTTTCAGTAACTTTCAACAGGCCAGTAGTTTTTCAGTGACTTTCAACAGGCCAGTAGTTTTTCAGTGACTTTCAACAGGCCAGTAGTTTTTCAGTGACTTTCAACAGGCCAGTAGTTTTTCAGTGACTTTCAACAGGCCAGTGATTTTTCAGTGACTTTCAACAGGCCAGTAGTTTTTCAGTGACTTTCAACAGGCCAGTGATTTTTCAGTGACTTTCAACAGGCCAGTGGTTTTTTCTCTGGGGTTACATTAGGATATAACTGATATATTGTTGAAAATTAAAAGTGGCGTTAAACACCATAAACTAAACCAAGCCTAAAATAAAATTACACAAGGTTAGCAGTGGTCTGTTTGGTACTTCTGCTTTATTGTGTTGTGTCAACAAGAGTATAACAACCTTCAAGATCTATTTTTTTGTTTCCAAACTAAGAACAGAATGATGGAATCGTGTCGCTATAAAATCATATTTCCATCGACCTCACGTCTTATAAGGGGTATTTGTTCCAACTTACGACAGTTAATTGAATACCTATTCTTAGTTCCAGTAGTATCTTTTTTTTTCAAAGCAAATTGCATTGAATAGCCTATAATTAATGTTAAATGTCGGTAATTCCGTTTCAATCATTGTTTACCTGGGTGGGGGTTCCAATAAAGTCAGATATTACAATAAGATCAGATATATACTCACCAGTGAATCCATAACAAACTTGAATCCATCTTTCATTTGGTCTTTTGACAGAACCTCAGTATCGGCCTTTGATATGGTACTGACAATGGCGTCCTTGTTACTAGTTCCAAACTTCTTCATATTTTTGAAACTGTGGAATATTGTATATTTATTATATGCCATTTTATGTCATATCCAAAGTTTAAGTGAGATTTAAAAGTAAAATTCAGACACAAAATGTGGCATCAACACTCCTACGAATTCTTGCTTCGATTCATATTTGAGTGAATTTCTGACATAATTCTAATATGGGATTTTTGCTGCAATATAATGATATTCTAGTAAACCAACACTTCTTTGCTCTATGACTTTTATAAATCGTATTGTACATGTAATAATTCCATCAGCCACAAAACAAATACTCACCGAATACTCTCAAAATGCAAAGGATATAAATACAGAAGCTTATATACATTTAGATACTCGGACAAGCACTCAATATGTGGTGGTGTAAACCGTTTATATAATTCCAGCATAACTTTCTACAGAATAAGCTTATTTTACCTGAATTGAGCGAGTAATTTCGGTGCTGTTTAATTTAGATTATCACATATTTATAAGTAATAACGTCAATTTTGTCCATACGTAAACACCGAAGTGCCACAGTGATAGGGTGGGTGGGTGGGTGTGTGTGAAGTTAATTTTGTTCTTTTTAATTCAATGCTGAAATATGTGATAACTAGATTAATGCATGTCTTTTTACATATCAGGACTGTTATCATCCCTCGACCGATATCGACCCTCGGGCTAAATCCCTCTTATCAGTCCTGATATGGAAAAGGGCATGCATTAATCTATAAGTACTATTGTCACAGTGTTTGTAGCAGGATAAACCGTTTAATATAATTCCAACATAACAGTAGTATATTTTACCTAAATTGAGCCAGTAAGTTGGGTGCTGTTTGACTTAGAGTACTGCTGTCAGTGTTTGACTCAACTTCTGCGTCTGTGGATGAATCAAAGTCAGTGGATTCTTTGTAAGCTTTCTTGGCAGCATCGACCTGTTATAATAAGTCAAAATCATATTTTTGAATATTATTCAAAATGGATACAACTTTGACACGGATGTATTTTTAACTGCCAGTATGTGTACATACATATTTAAATAATGCGATGTCTAAAATTAAATACATAAGTAGGTATGAGTTGTCAGACAAAAAGATGAAGACAACACGAATGAGATTGTTGGAATCTTATTAAAATTAGATGTTTGTTGGATGTAGTTTTGATGATATACTAAAATCGAACAATATCGCATATGGAGTCATGGCAGGTAACCTTTTAGTCATTTTTTGCCGTCCAATCACTTGCAAGGTGGTTAAATATATTGACCTATCGGACTACAACTCTCAGCATGTGCTTTGTTTTTTTAATACCTCAAGATTTGGCAGCCTCGTCGATAATTGGTCGGTTGAAAATATAACCCCTGATGTGAACCTATGCGAGATGTCGTAATATTTTTGTGTATACCTAACAAGAGCTCCAATAAATAACTAATTTTAATTAGATTGTGTGAATCGCAGTATCAAAAAACAAATATAGCGGATTCCATGATGGCATGAATAAACTTGTTCTTTCAAAGCACATTCGATGATGGTCTAATTCCGGAATATATTATCGGATATTTTTTTATGTTTTAGACTACATTTCACTAGTGTTGTCCTATCTCTCCCGATTTTGATTTTGTTTTCATTTTACCTTATTCAAATGGGTAAAAGAAATCCATTTGAAGACATATGTTTTTGTCCTATGTTAACTTTGCAACACAATCACCTACCTGTTCCTGTTTAATGCATGGTGACTTTACAACACAATCACCTACCTGTTCCTGTTTAATGCATGGTGACTTTACAACACAATCACCTACCTGTTCCTGTTTAATGCATGGTGACTTTACAACACAATCACCTACCTGTTCCTGTTTAATACATGGTGACTTTACAACACAATCACCTACCTGTTCCTGTTTAATGCATGGTGACTTTGTAATAGCGTTCATCTTATCAATACGTTCACCATCATTTGTTATATTTTTGATATCTTCCACTGTTAATCCACAGGCAATCTTCTTTATGTTTGAAAATCGCTGAATCGTAAAATTTGAGTCTGTTCCTGATACATCTCCGATTTTAGCTTTAACTTTGTCCATTAAAATCTTGGCCTGTGAAAAATATATACAAGTTAAATATATTTAATAACGTTGAGTTGAGTGGTAAGGTAAGGGGTCATTCCTTACAAGGAAAATCAAAAACAGAAACGTGTGATTTTACAAATTTACCAGTAACAATTGTTCATACAAATGTATTGTGCAGTATATATGCACACAAAGAGTGAAACTTCGCTATATCTCAAAGTCGAATAGATACATGATTTTATTTACACCTACTAATTCCAGTTATTTAGATACATCATCCTGCAATCAACAGTACCATACCTGGTGTCACTTATGAAGCAGGAAGTGTTCACCCTTACGGAACACATGAGTTTACTCCGGATTGCTGTGGGGTTCGTTTTTCTCAATCTTTCGTTTTCTGTGTAGCGTTTGACTGTCCTACGATTTACGGCTTCTTGTTACCCCTTTGGTAATAAAAACGTAGTGCACACGACGCATGTCTTGAAAAACCATCACCAGGAACACTCCAATTAATTTAAAAGTCTTCGGGAGCAAGACAACCCATGGACCTAAACTAGATAGCTAAAATCGGCTAAGGTGGCCTATACCTGAGTGCGGAAAAGTCTTCGGGAGCAAGACAACCCATGGACCTAAACTAGATAGCTAAAATCGGCTAAGATCACCTATACCTGAGTGTGGAAAACCTTAGTGTTAATGATAATTATATGATTTAGAGACTGTAAATTTCGATACATTGATACAAATATATATTTAATACACCATGTCTGGATCAAGCACTGACTACTGCGCAGTTGATACCCTCTTGGACTAATAGGCCATCAGCAGAGGTATCGACCCTTCTATGGTAATGAAAACGTAGATATCAAATGTATAATATTAACGGACCACATGTTACTTCATGTTAACCATAGAAACGACTTGTAATAGATTAAGTGGGTCGAGTGTTTAGCAGGAATAACTTACCCTTTTCTCATCTACTTCTATTGTAACCTCTGATGAATCTCCAGTAATGTCAGGCAAGTCTGAAATATCAGCATTCTGTAAAAATTGTGTTGGTATGTCGGCTCCAAGTCCACTTTCAATTGCCTTTTTAACAGCTGTAGGACTGGTTTCAATCTGGTTTTAAAAATAAATAAGCTTCTTGTAATCATACAATGATACTAGTAATTAAAATGCATGGTAACTAATGTGTGTTGTGTGGTGTCTGTACGCACATATGATTGGTATCTTTGATGACATAAGATACACATAAAGCGTTTGTAGGGAATACGGGCGAACTGTACGCAAACATTTGGAGTGTATCGTCTGTCAAGGTTTGTGTGATCCTTGAAAACTCCTTATAATTATCTAGATATTACCAAGGAGAGACAATTGAAGTCAAAGGTGTATGATAATCATAAGGGGTTCCATTTCAAAACAGTAAAACTTTCTTGCATGAAGGGCTTCATTACATCTGCTTTATACTGGTATTTATATACCAAATGATTTTTTGAACAAGGACTTTACAAAGTACATGGTCCCCATCAATGTTGATAGCTAAGTCTCAACTGATTGCAAATATAAAATTTCCAAATATGTGTTTCCTTTGCTGGTATTAAGATGTCATGACGGGTGCAATTAAGAGGACATGAAATGCTATCCCCTCAAATTAGCGTGACACTCGGCTGGGAAAAAGGTGAAACTTCAGACTTTTGTTCGTTTGTTTGCTTGTATAGTTTTTATTGTTTCTATTTATTATTTTTATCATTTGTTTTTCATAATGTGCCTTTATTTGTACTGTGGTTGTTTCAACAGGTATATTTTGCCATTCGGCTGGTACTGTGGTTGTTTCAACAGGTATATTTTGCGATTCGGCTGGTACTGTGGTTGTTTCAACATGTATATTTTACCATTCGGCTGGTACTGTGGTTGTTTCAACAGGTATATTTTGCCATTCGGTTGTGTGAATGTCTATTCGCTAAGGTTATATATTACACACCTTCTTCATAAGAGATGCAATCATTGACTTTGGTGGTTTCACGTTGCCTGTTTTACTTTTTGTAATTTCCTTGGCAAACAACTCAATGACGCTGTCGGAAAATGATCCACTTGGAATCTTATCAATATCACTACCATCCATAGCAGCAACACCGGAACCGATCTTCTCGAGGTCAGAACTGCTAAAATCACCCTGTAAAATAAATAGATGGAATAATTCGTGTTTTAATGTCTTTTTCTGGTCTGTCGTTAAGTTATTACAAAAAAATCAATAACTTCATAATTTTAAAACAGACTTACATTATTGTCTTTAACAACATTTTTCAAATGTCTTAAACTTAGAACATGTTAATTGAATATATGCGTGCATTTTTATAAAGAAAAACCAATGTGTAAGTTACTTACATTTGTTTTACCTAGAGAATCTTTTGCAGCTGACAGCAGTTTTTTACCCTATAATGAAAAAATATCACTTCTGTATCATGAAGATCAAATACATTTATGAATAATGTTCAAGATTATAGCGTTCTTCATAATAACTGTTCCTTGATTATGTGTTGGAGTTGGCATTATTACTCACATATGGAGAACACGTGCATTACTGCGTCATTTTTTCACCCAGACGAAAGTATTTGCCCCATAAAATAAGTTAAACCCTCCCCCACACTTTTTATAGATGTGTCCGTATCAAGTCAGTAAAATGAGAGGTCATGTATGTGTGTTGGTGGAATCGATTTTTGTCTCTGTTTCTAAGATTTTAAAAGTTGGATCTTGGAATTGTTCCGACAGTGTGGTATTTTTTATTTTACATTGTAGTATATCTCGATGATATGGTGATGATATGTGTTTTGAACAAGAACAACACTCTTACCGGTAGTTCGAGCGATATAAGTGTTAGTTCACTGAAACAACAGTACACTCATAGACTTGTCCCTCATCTTGGACATATTATCCCACCATTGTTCACTGAAACAACAGTACACTCATAGACTTGTCCCTCATCTTGGACATATTATCCCACCATTGTTTGCTCTTATTCCTTAATGTTGTGTACTAAGCGGAAAAGCAGCAAATACCAGTTTTATTTTTTATTTACGTTATCTATGGTTGCGCATAATCCTGTCCAACACATATTGTGTTGTATTTTTATTTTGATTGACCCTTCAGTATTCTCTAACGTTTATTATAGTCTTTGATTGATCTCCAATAAGCTAATATAATACTTTTTTGTTCTTTTAGAAATATATAAACACTTACCATCTTTTTTGAGGTTATTGTAACATTCTTCATTTTACCATTTGACACTGCATCCCGAAGTGATGAAGCAGGAATTGAATCGAAGGAAGCCATTGGTAGAAATTGAATCAATGGACCAATACAATCCAGTTTTGCTTGGTCATATGTAGATGGGTCAGCTAAACTTGGAACACGTTTAATTACTACATCGGTAAGTTTTGCCAGCTAAACAATAAAATATCAACAACAGATTTTGAGATTTGTTTGTGGATAAAATTGCGAGCTGAATGATAAGTAAACAACAGTAGCAAACAACCTCGGATCTTAGAAACGTGGTATAATGGTAAATTTAATTGTATGACATTCTGAGATAAATATGCATATACATGTCGTTCATATTATGAACGTAACACGATCATTTTGATTTCTCATCAATGCCGACAATATTGACAGATTTTGTATTTTTCATCTCTTAAAAAGGTAGAATACATGTAAAGGGATATATGATGTTGATCCACTTTTCCAAAAATAACTTTCAAACATACTAATGACCATTTTATTTCTTAGTCAGTTTGAATAGTGCAAATGGCCCTTGTGCTTACCTCCTTTTCCAAATTGCGGAAAATACATTTTTTAATCGCAACTAGTATTAATTTACATGGCAGTGTAACAAAACATTATTCTACATTTTATATACTTCATTTATATATACATTGCATGTATTACCCATTCGGTAGCCATCATGCAGTATTAACTTGAAGTAGAGTACATAAAATAGCATACTGGCCCATTATTAACTACTGTCGTAATACCTGCAGACACTATAAATCAATGTGCTGTTTATTATAGAAATTTCCATATGTTAAACAAGACAATTTATCGACTGTATATAAACAGACGACATAATATAATACAATTACAGTCTTTGTAGAAGTGGATATGACTTTTTATTAACCTGTGAAATAATATTGACCGAACCCTAAGGCTGAGGTCAATATTGAATTTGCAGGTCAATAAAAACTCATATTTACTGATGCAAAAGACTGTAATTGCTTTATTATACACTAATTGACTGGGTATGAGGGTAATAACAATTTTATTGTCCCAAGGTACCAACTATTTTCTGTGGGGATGCCGGGAAATATGATTGCTGAAATTACCACAGGGGGAATAGTCATTGTTTACTTGTAGGAAAATTAGCTCTCGCGATGAAAAAGTCCGAGGACTTGCATGACGTCATTTCATTTAAACCAATGAGATGAATTATTTAGAAAAGTCCAGGAAATATGATTGCTGAAATTACCACAGGGGGGAATAGTCCTACAATTTTTGACCGGCACCACGGGGGAATAGTCATGCAGTTTATTTTAGGATGCAATAGCTACTGTCAATGTTTTATAAAGGAAAAAAGATAGTGAAGTATAATAATACATACTATAATGACGTCAATGACGTCATCCAGTGAATATTACTTCCAGCAGGTGAATACTATCGACTTCTAGACTTGACTTAGCTAAAGTACGGGTATTTCTAGTCATTATATAACACTTTATAATACTTACATCGGTACTGTCAAAGTCATCTGCTTTATCACAAATATCACAAACAGCAGCTTCTAGTTCAGTACTGTCGAGTTCATTCAGCAGGGTTCTGTTAAACACCATCATCTTGAAAGAACTGTATGTAAGAGAAATTAGTTAATAGTGGATTCCCAAAATCATTGGTTGTGGTAATTTTTGTGTGCAGTGAGTTTGTGTGAGAGGTGACTGTTTATTTTTGTTGATATTAGTGGAATTGTTGACCTTTTTTTTATTATTCTTTTTTAACAGTTTATGTTCATTAATATTTAGTGCTATAGTAAATGTATAGTACTCACTTAACAATCTGATCCTTTTTCATATCTTTAGGCTGTACTGTTTGAAGAACCTCTTTCATAAATTTAATTCCTTTTTTGGTGTCCGTCTTACTGTAGTCAACTTTGGACAACATCTAAAAGTAAACGACAATATATTGATGAATGTTAACCAAACAATTCTAAATTACATGTAAATAGCAGGAATTTAAAAAGAATACACTTGGAAAGGACTTGCATGGCTGCACCATTTCACCAAGAGGGGGTTTTGTGCCCATAAAACTAGCTTATCTCCGCCACTCTTGAAGAGTCTTTACCAAGCCAGCAAAGTGACCGGTCATGCATTTTTGCACTGATTTTGCCTCTTTCTACGAGTTTGCAGGATTTTGAAAATGTTCCGACAGTGTAGTATTTTTTGTTGGTTTTTTTATCTGTAATAATGTAATTAAGATATAAAAATTTTATTCTATTTTACATTTCGGAAATTGACCAGTTATATAGGTACATTTTACATGCGTCTCCAAAGATTCATACAGGTCGTTTCAGGACTTTATTGTACAATATAGCTTTTATTGTTTTTTGTATTTGCATACTTGCAATGAAATCATAAACATTATATGACAGTTTAATTTATCTGATACATGGAATAACAAAGTGTGAATGGGCAATACAATCGGATATTACGAACTCTACACAATGTCGTTTGACATATCCTCTTTCTTATATTAAACGACAGGAATGTCCCCATTGCAATGATATTCTGGACAAAGTGTATAGAGATACACAATGTTTTGGAGTACAAGATCGATCCCATACAACACAAAAACAAAAAACAGAGAGAACACGAAATGTTGTCACTTTTTTTTTAAATAGTATACATCGTATGTTTAATCATACCTCTGATTTGTCCAATAGCAGTGAGGACACGAAATATGTTTAATCATACCTCTGATTTGTCCAATAGCAGTGAGGACACGAAATGTTGTCACTTTATGTATTTTATACACCACATTTTCGTCTTGTGTACCATATGTTGCTACATGTAGTTTCTCTGGACGCTCCATTTTTGATTGTCCCTTCAGTATTCTTTAACATTTATTTAATCTTACCTCTGATTTGTCCATGAGATCTCCCATGATTGACGGATCTGCTCCACATGATGACAGAAGATCAGCCAATGAATCTTTCTCGGCAGACGTTATTGTTTTACCATTTTGTTTGTCATTTATTAACTTGGATGTTGTAATATTTGCTAGAATGTTGATTGACCTTCTGTCCAGCTTGTCGCAGTGCTGTGATAAACTGTCCACGCTATAAATAAAGTTTATGTATTGTAATTAGTAACCTACAGTAGATGGTCATCACTTTATGGTGAATATCCAATTGATATTTCTGACTAGGGGACTTTTACCTGTTAAAGAACTGGTTACCTTTTCCCCGCACCATGATTCACATTCGTTATCAGTGAGGATCTTTGGTTTTCTTTGTATTATTTGTTGAACATTATTTGTCTTTTTCCCCTATTTCTGTTTGCCATTGAATAACGAATTACGCTTCTCCCTTTGGTATCTTCAAACTTTTCGTTTTTGACTATCTGCTATGTTATTAGATTAAATTTGGTTGTCTTACACAGTCTGGTGTAGTGTTTAATACATATCTTATTTATAATCTAGCTGTAGCATTACTATCAAATTACAGATTTGTATTACAGGGGTTGTTTTTTCAGCTCTGCAAAAACATTGCTAATTACACAGAAAAATACATTTCAGATGTTATTTTCATATGTGCGTTCCTTTTTAAGTATTTATAACGTGCTAATTTCAAAGATCAAAATTTCTCTGTATTCTTACTTTGAGACCATGACATCTGGTGGTGCTATTTTAAGACATTCCATATCCAAGATATCTGGAGAGTATTTCATTGTTAAGTTCCATTGCTCCTTATCCCAGTTTGAACAATTTCTGACATCTACCAAAGATGCAATAGACTTTGCATCAGCTGTTCCGGAAGCCTACAATTTATTACGATGTTTCTCTGTATTATGATAATAAAATAGTATTAAAACGCATCATCGGTAAACCATGGATGAACATGCTCCGATATTCACCACACGTGTGTCATTTTGGGGTATGTTCCATAACGGACCTGCATGTAGTAGATACAATATCAACATTACTTCACTGGAATTTTCCTATTAGCCGGATTGACGAGATTATGAGAGCTACGATCTGACTAGTTGATATAGCATCCATCATAGATAATCCATGGGTTATTGCGACATATTTCTATCCTCGTATCATTTCAATGTATTCCTTTTCTTTAAAAAAAAACTGTGATTTTATTGGCTGTGATACAGAATGTCGACACTAATTAAAATGTATTAAATGACTCGTGAATAATATTTGACAGGAGGATTTCTTGATTAGTTGATGAGTGAAATATTGGAGATTGATCAAGTATAATGCTTAAAACTGGAAATAATAAACAGCTAATAAGACAAACGATACGTCACAGATCAATATACAATGTTTATATCTATCAAAATATCCACTGAACTGTATACAATGAGCATTTCTGCTTTTTTCACCAGTACTTTCTACACACGTAAGTGGAGGTTTATTTCAAGACAATGCATGACCACGTATTTAAAATCGTCTTTTAAATTCAACAGAATATCAACTATTTAACTATAAAACTTATAATAATTGTGTGATTCATTTAATATCCCGTGCTGTTGATACCAATATCCACCTTATTAAACATGTTAACTTACCAACAGTATTCTACCACAGTTTATATTCCTGTCAATAGCTACTCGAGTAAAACAATCAACATAGGTCAGATCTTTGCACATTGCCAGTTTCTGGTCATCATTCATCTTTTTGAACATTGCTCGTTCTACCCTTGGCTGCAATGAAATTTTAAAAAATGCTTTGAAAAATTGTGATGACAAAATCAATTATATAAGTAAATATGCTTAGTCCTACATGTATATGATCTATATCAATATACAATTACACTATGAATCATCTTTGGTGCGCTGGTATGGTAATTATATGTAAGCCAATTGCTTGTCATAGTTCGATTTGTGCCTGTGGCTGGATTTACTTGAATGCAACACAGTGTGTCAATGACTGACAGAGCAATGGGGTTTTTCTTCTGGGTTCCCCGTTTACCTTCACCAATAAAATTGAAAGCTACGATATAACAGAAATATTGTTGAAAGTGGTCTTAAACACTCTCAAATCATGTACATTCTTTTCTGACTAATTACTCAAGCAAGATATACTAGGAGACAAAATTTGACTTTCCTCTTCGGAAATATAATAGACCATTTGGACACTCCGATTTGATTCAATCTGTGGGTTATTTCCTTTTGAAATGCGCTTTATTTCAGACAAAATATAAATAGTGACGTCTGCTAATTAGGAACAGGAAGAGTTTGAAGGTACCAAAGGGGTAATTAGACAACATAATGGCCAAAAGAAAGAGGACAAACAACAATCTACAAAGCATACACATAAAACTAAAGATCGAGAACCATGAACCCCACAAAAACACCGGGAGTGAACCCAGATGCTCCGGTAGGGTAAGCAGTTCCTGCTCCACTAATGACACCCGTCGTGTTAATATATATGCTACATAAAGTACGGATGATTATTTTACTTACCTCTAGTATAGAAAAGGCAACCTTGGGTAAAGCCTTCTGGTCTCGGAGTGATATTAATGTGGGATCCTTTATAAAATCAAGCAAATTATCTTGCTGTCTTGAAGTCAATCCAGCCCATACCTTAAGATAGAACTTCATACCGTCGCAGGTTGCCATGTAAGCTGTCGTCTCGAATACTGACATGAAATAAAGAAGACATAACACAAAGCTGATTAGAATGTTGGCTGAATGCTTCGTTATGAATACTGACATGAAATAAAGAAGATATAAAACAAAGCTGATTAGAATGTTGGTTGAATGCTTCGTTATGAATACTGACATGAAATAAAGAAGATATAAAACAAAGCTGATTAGAATGTTTGTTGAATGTTTCATTATGAATACTGACATGAAATAAAGAAGACATAAAGCAAAGCTGATCAGAATGTTTGTTGAATGTTTCATTATGAATACTGACATGAAATAAAGAAGATATAAAACAAAGCTGATTAGAATGTTTGTTGAATGATTCATTATGAATACTGACATGAAATAAAGAAGACATAAAACAAAGCTGATTAGAATGTTTGTTGAATGCTTCATTAAAATATGCCACAATACCATTTCACTCAGAACTTTAGATATACTTGGCTTCTCTCCAGATATTTTTTTTTCTATCTGCTTTTTATCGAGCCATCTATGAAGATTTGGTAGCAGCAATTTCATTTGTTTCTCTAAACTTAACCTTGGAGTTAGGTTAAACCCAGTTTTGTCAGAAGTTAACGGATCATAGCATTAATATAAACAGATTTGAAATAAGTAGCAGAACTAGCATACCGTAGATTTCCTATTGATATATATAAAGTCTACTGTTCTCTGATTGATATATAACAAGTGTACTGTTCTCCGATACCGATGTACTGTCATGTCATTTATTATCGTGGATTAAAGGATATTGAAATGTTTACAGTATAATTCATGGTTTTGATACTTACACGTCTTATTGTTACATATGTTGTCCGTCGTGCACTAAAATTCGTGGTTTCATGATACAAATGAAAACGAGGGAAACTGATATCCAAATGAATAGAATGAATTCACTGTACAAATACTTTTGAGGATTTATTGTATCATCATTATGGGAATTACTCGAGGTTCGATTCGTGTAGGCTATTAATCATGGCCTATTAATATGTTGTCTCGGTATAATATTAAAATGGAGCTCGCGGTTTGGTAACTTATATGATTTTCTTTCCATTCCTCCTATAACGGTTATCATTGGTTGTTGTTTAAGCTCTAGATAGCAGTTTGTCGGCTGTACATGTAATCCATAGGATGAATAAGCTAACAGATAATACATTATGTAAGTAATATCTGGGATATACCCATATACTAATGTGTTAATTGGCACAAGAAAAGAGGAAGATGGTTGATAGGGTAGATATGTGGCCTTGTAACAGGGCAATAACTACCTCTTTTAAGCAAAAATGTTGCTCATAAAGGAATAATGCAATCTGTATTTTATTGAGCAAGAAGGTTGAAATTCTGTAAATTATGATCATGCGTTTTATCTATAATACGAGACAAATATTTATCATGAACGGATAGAAATACCTGAAAGTCTAAAGAATCATGTGAATAATCAATTCAAATTCTATATCATTAAAAAGAGAAACAACTGGAAAATAATCAAATATATACGACCGAGTAAGTGAGTGATGTTGTATTACCCAAAATGAGTAATTTTACAGCTATTTAATGGTGATAACAATATATATTCGATGAAATGAGTAATTTTACAGCTATTTCATGGTGAGAACAAAATATATTCGATGAAATGAGTAATTTTACAGCTATTTCATGTTGAGAACAAAATATATTCGATGAAATGGTCATGATCTCCGTGTTTTACTAGACCAACACGCTTAGTTGAATTTTTATAGTGCTAATTCAATGCAACAACATTATGCGGGTAGACATGTCGCTCCACTCTGACACATTATTCTGATTCCGAGCCAGGCAATCTGTGTTCTTAGGCCTTTTTGTTGCGTGCTTACCGGAGAAGTAACAAATACCAATGTTTTCGTCTTTGTCTTGGCCCGACAGAGACTCGAACCCAGGATCTACCTCACTCGAGGCGAGCGTGCTAACCATTTTATAACCGATGGGGTTCAAATATATACGAAAGTAAGCTATAAAAACAATAACGTGAATTGAATGTTTCTGTTTTGCATTAAAATTGTTGACTTCTTATACTTACGGGAAGTATTTGACAAAAATGTGTAATCGTCTTGTGTTCTTTGTGGCAATATATCAAAGTATTTCTGTTTGATGGTACCATACTGATCGACAGCCATACAATTTTTGGTGACGTCTCTGAATCGTTGACACGTTTGGCATTCTCGCGGACAAGGGAATACAACTGGAACTGGTGCTCCTGTCGGAACTAAAATAAATCTTATAATTTAGTCCTGGAACTGGTGCTCCTGTCGGAACTAAAATAAATCTTATAATTTAGTCTTTAGTTTCGAATTTTTGTACAACGGACGTTGAATATACTCTACTGAGAATGAGAGCACTGCAATGTATAGTACTAAATGGTTTATCTGGTGCTTACAGGAGATTGATATATGTGACATACGTGTATGTCTCGCAACTTGCTGAACCAGAATTATGAGAAATCTAAACTTTTAAATAGTCATCGCTTCTACAGTCCCAATCATGATTGTTTGCTCAATATGGAATTCCAGTGTCTTTGTCTGGTTGCAGATATATTTCCTATATGATCTTAAGAATATCCTTTTTAAAAGGGACTTCATTGGGGGAATGTATTATACGGTAGGAAATTCTAACACTTCCGGACAGCTTGGTCTTCCATTCAGATTTTTTTTTGCTTGTTTGTTTTACTTGTACATGTATATGTGAACTTATATTATATTTAGTATTTGTGACCGTTTCTTTAATCTATTTTCCCTTGACTTATTTGTGTTCTCGTGTTACAGAGAAACGTCTATGCATAAAACACGAAGTATTAAATCATGGTATACGCTTGTCTACCAATAACACACTGCGAGAGGATTATGATTAACGTCCTCGCTTCAGACATATTACTGTTTTATAAATATCAAGAATCAGAATTGCTGTCTCGTCTGTTTACAGAGATGTGTTGCATATAAACATATTGTCTTAACTGACTTTAGGAGCTAAGACTTGTTTCTAATAGGACATGATATGTTGATCGTTCTGAGCGCATGATTTTTATAACAGTTTCTGTGAAATTTCTTTTGTTTTGCCCTGTACTGTCGTCGTTGTTTGTTTCCTGATAGTTCCATTACTATAAATTACTTCGGACATTGATGTTCTGTGTGAGTTTGTAATAGATAATGTAGAAAATATTTACCGACAGGCCGTCCACTAGGTAGGCGAGGCGTTGACATACGTGGTGGGCGAGGTGTTGACATACCAGGAACACCAGGTAGACGAGGTGTTGACATCCCAGGTTGACCAGGTAGACGAGGAGATGACATTCCAGGTAACCGAGGTGTTGACATGCCAGCTTGACCAGGTAGACGAGGTGTTGACATACCAGGTTGACCAGGTTGACGAGGTGATGACATACCAGGAACACCAGGTAGAGGAGGTGTTGACATCCCAGGTTGACCAGGTAGACGAGGAGATGACATTCTAGGTAACCGAGGTGTTGACATGCCAGGTTGACCAGGTAGACGAGGTGATGACATTCCAGGTAACCGAGGTGTTGACATGCCAGCTTGACCAGGTATACGAGGTGTTGACATACCAGGTTGACCAGGTTGACGAGGTGATGACATACCAGGTTGACCAGGTAGACGAGGTGTTGACATACCAGGTTGACCAGGTTGACGAGGTGATGACATACCAGGAACACCAGGTAGAGGAGGTGTTGACATCCCAGGTTGACCAGGTTGACGAGGTGATGACATACCAGGTTGACCAGGTAGACGAGGTGTTGACATACCAGGTTGACCAGGTTGACGAGGTGATGACATACCAGGTTGACGAGGTGTTGACATACGAGGCATTTGCTGTGTTGTTATACCCAATCTACTACGCATCAGCGACATGGGTGATTGGCTTGTTTTACTAGACGTTTTTGGTCCTTTTGTTCCTTTTGTTCCTTTTTGTGCATTACAATTTGGAACTGTCAAAAAAACAGTTATTCAGCATGCAGAGTACATGTATGATACTAATAATAACAGTTATTGTAGAGGACAATTGTGTGCATTATGTCATACGACATACAAATAAGAGAAAGCAATTTAAAAAATAAGATATGTGCCAAAGATGTGTTTCATACAGATATATCATGTTTGGTTGGGGTATTTGCGAAAAATTCCAGTCGAGAGACGCCCGAGCCGAATGGAGAGGGAAATTTAGTCTCAAGACTGGTATTTTTCGCAATTACCCCTCAACATGATATATCCACAGAAACTTGTTTCATTCAAAAAAAAAATATGCCCCCTCCTCTTCCTTACTTCAAGGTAAACATCTGTCCTTCTCCCCTTCCCCACTTCGCCTCAATATTTTTCGCTTATTTGTGATCCTTTCGCCGACCCAATTATATCTTTACACTCCCGAGATATTTCTCTTTTCGACTGCTACATTTAAATATACCTACCGGGCCCCCCTCAGACGAATTTGACAAGAATATGCAGCGAAGGTAGCTTGTTTTATTTTTAAGTCATTGAATCGGATACAGCCACTTCCGGTTTGCGCTGGATTTTTCATATGAATTCGGAATTCTCTAGACCGGCCATGTGTAACAATGCCATCGTGATAATCTCCTCTCAAATGCAAAGTAAGCCTTTAAAATACAGATAATTGTTCCAATGCAGATTATAAAAATGTGTTCAACTCCAAATTATTGACATTTGATTTTTAAAGCGCCTTTTTTTTATTTTCTAAATCAATTTGAAACGGACCGGAAGTGGCTGTATCCGATTCAATTACTTAAAAATAAAACAAGCTACCTTCGCTGACTATTCTTGTACAATTCGTCTGAGGTGGGGGGGGGGGGTAGGTATATTTAAATGTGGCAGTCAAAAAGAGAAATATCTCGGAAATGTAACGATATAATTGGGTCAGCGAAAGGATCACAAATAAGCGAAAAATATTGAGGCGCAGTGGGCACGGGGGTAAAGGACAGATGTTTACCTTGAAGTAGGGAAGTGGAGGGGCATATATTTTTTGAATGAAAAGGTGCCTGTGGATATATCTGTTTAATTACACCGAATATTATTTAGAACACTGGCTAAATAAATAATACCTTTTGTTTGTCGTTTTCAGGATCTAACATGATGTATCTGTTTAATTCTACCGAATGATGTTACATAAAACGCACAACTGATAACGTTTTACAAATTTTGTTACAAGCGTCTTGATGAAGGGTAAAAACGGCAAGTACGATTTTGCAATAAAACGCACAACTGATAACGTTTTACAAATTTTGTTACAAGCGTCTCGGTGAAGGGTAATTATTAGGCAAATACCCCGGCAATGGCGGAAAAGCTGACAAAACTAAGAATTGGTATAAAAAAAGAATACCCATTTCATCAACCAATCAGAAGACAGCATTCTGATATAAGGTGTATTTATATACAGATATATCATGCTTGGGAGGGATATTTGCGAAAAATACCAGTCGAGAGACGAAAAATTTCCCGAGCCGAATGGCGAGTGAAATTTAGTCTCAAGACTGGTATTTTTCGCAAATACCCCTCCCAAACATAATATATCTGTTTAATTACACCTAATATTATTCAGAACACTGGTTAAATAAATAATACCTTTTGTTTGTCGTTTTCATGACCTAACATGATGTATCTGTTTAATTCTCCCGAATGCTGTTACATAAAACGCACAACTGATAACGTTTTACAAATTTTGTTACAAGCGTCTCGATGAAGAGTAATTATTAGGCAAATACCCCGGCAATGGCGGAAAAGCTGAAAAAAATTAAGAATTGGTAACAAAAAAATACCCCTTTCATCAACCAATCAGAAAACAGCATTCTGATATAAGGTGTAATTAATATAGACATAACACGTTTCTTGTGAATAAGGATTTCGAGAAGGATGTCTTAAATACATGGAATTGGGGTTTAGGGTGTCATTACATTTGTCCGTAAAAGATATCGTCATTTTAGTTATCTGACTTTGTGAATACATACTAAAAAATCAGAATACAAAACTATGGAAATGTGTCTACCAATGGCAATGTAAGAACATGTCACGTGCAAATCAAACATTACATTTCATGTTTCACTTACCTGGCATACACAGGAGCCCTGAAAAATAGAGAAAAGGTTTTTATTTAGTTTGGTTGACATTTGCTTGTACATTATTTAGTACCAATATATATTACATCATACAAACAATAGTACATAGGAGGGAAAATAATGTGTGCCATTTAGATATTTTCCTCGAAGTATAGGGAACATCGTGGTCATGATCGTATTGTAGTTGGATTTTCAACTACCTGTGCAGTCAGTGCCTATCACCACTAAAGTTGTGAGTTCGAATTCCGCTCATGCGAGGTGTACTTGATACAACATTATGTGATAAAGTTTGTCAGTGACTTGTGGAAGGTCGGTGGTTTTCTCCAGGTACTCCGGTTTCCTCTACCAATAAAACTTACCACCATAATCCTAACCCTGCAGTAATCTAAAATCATAACACTAAGAGCTGCAAATTACATTTATTGTAGAGAAATAATATTATTAAGTATAATTAACTATATATTCTATTTTTGGTCGTATGCAATTTCCAAAATAACTCCTCAAATTTGAACAACCCCATATGCAGCTGGTGTGGTTTTTTTTTTTTTTTTTTTTTTTTTTTTTTTNTTTTTTCTCTCTCTAACTATTAAAGTTTTACTGTCGTACAAGATAGAATGACTATATAATAAGATAAACATGGAGTTTGTATTTGTAAACATTCTTAAACACCATAAGTCTAACCCTATATCATACAATTAATAGAACATTGTTAAGGGAAATGATGTTTGCCATTTAGATATTTTCCTCGAAGTATAACTGTTTTACATATATGGTGTGCGGTGTGTAATGATCATTAGCCAAAATATTTAATGTAATTTGTAAATCATTCTTCTAAAATTGGAAAATATGTATGCATGCAATTATGAATAAATATCGACAAAATATATATTATAACAGGTGCTTGTACAATAATACCCCCGCAATGCTATTGTAAATGCGGCATCGTATATCAGTTAGAGACCGCTGATTCAGGGGGATGTTGTAACAGGTAAATTACGTCAACTCATTCACAACTGTTCTCATGACCTTTTTTTTCATTTTATGAATAATAACATCATTATTGTACAAGTTAGACACAGTACTATTGAAACAAAAGAAGCTGCCCGTTTTGGATATAACGGATTTCTTTTTCCGCATGAGTACTGGGGTGAAGGCTTGGTCCTCTTTTGTTTCAATAGTACTATATTGTATTCATGTATAGCACATGTATATTTGACATATATAAAAACTAGTGTAGAATTTATTTCGTAATTTAGGCCTGTTATATACATGTATAACTAAAATATAACAATATGGTTTACTTAGATTCGAATAACAATCAAACAGTTATAAGAATGCGGCTCTTTTATGTTAACTTAAAACTTTTTTCAAATATTGTTTCAGGTAAAATAAATATAACGAAATAAGTAAAGGTATCGAATTTTGAAATTACTATTATAATTCCGTCTTTGTGATTAAATTTACCTGTATAAATCCTTACTTAATGCATTTATGGCATTTCAATTAGAATTGTATTACAGTTAAAATTTCTTTAATTATAATCAGTTTAATATTGTATTTGCATCAAGAAACTAGTTCAATTTTCTTTAATTCTTATTATTATTTTTTTTTCATTTTTCCTACAAAAATATATTTGGATTTTAATTTTAATTTCAATATATTTTAAGATGTTGAATTATTATCGTTAAAAAATTGTTTTTTTTATCAATAATTAAAGTTCCTTTAAATATTGTCGGTGTCTAAGTTAATATAACATTTTTTCACCCCACGATGTAGCTGAAATACTGCTGATGTAGGCGTTAAACACCAATCAATCAATCATTTAAAGTTTGTCAAAGAGTTGTAGAAACAAATACTGTGCTAATCACCATAGTTACTGTTAATAATAAAAAACTACCCGAGATGTTAATGATTATACATGTATATATATAAAACGGATTTTAATGAAAGTGACCAAGCAGGGACATCTAATTGTTTATTTAGAAAAAAATAATAATATTGTATCCCTAAATACCAGTGGAAGAAATGATAAAACAACAATGTCCCCACGCAAGTTTTTATATGTACTTGTTGCCTATTTGTCAATTCATTTGTATATCAACTCTGTCGATCTTTTCTGAATTTTTGCTTGTTAGATATCTCAAGCGTAAATCTATCAGCCTCTGTTTTTACTAGCTTACATTCCATTGGCTTAAAGATCGTTTTCGTTCCTTGTTCGCCTTAGAAATATTAAACCGCATAAGCAACAGAAGAACAACGGGGCTCACATAAAGGAACTGCTTGTGGTATTGTATTTTTTAGTAGAAGCGGGTCTGCATGGTTGTTTTTTGTTGTTCTTCATTTTTATATATGTATTGCAGTTGGAGATCCAATTATCAACGGGGGTTAGTATCTTATCACATTAACCATTTTAACCCCGTGGCATTGTTGTGCCATTCCCAGGCCAGGACCTGGATTCCTAACGTCATATGTCATTGTCTTTGTTATGTTCAATAATTGAGGTGAGAGTCTACTGTTCATTTTGATTTTGGTTGAATAGTTTACCGTCGCTGTTTACACTTTATTTTTATAATACTTTTTCTCGCATTTCAATACCGGTATTGGATTTGTTTATTTTAACTTTGTGTTTGCAAGTGCCAATATTATTGCCTATGATTCAAGACAAATATGTTCAATTAACTGTTAACAATTCTAAACAAATATGTACAATTGATTGTTAACAATTATAAACAAATATGTACAATTAATTGTTAACAATTCTAAACAAAGATGTACAATTGATTGTTAACAATTCTAAACAAAGATGTTCAATAAACTGTTAACAATTCTAGACAAATATGTTCAATTAATTGTTAACAATTCTAGACAAATATGTTCAATTAACTATTAACGATTTCAGACAAATGTGATCAATTAACTGTTCACAGTTCTAAACAAATACGTTCAATTAATTGTTAACAATTCTAAACAAATATATACAATTAATTGTTAACAATTCTAAACAAATATGTTCAATTAATTGTTAACAATTCTAGACAAATATGCTCAATTAATTGTTAACAATTCTAAACAAATATGTTCAATTAATTGTTAACAATTCTAAACAAATATGTTCAATTAATTGTTAACAATTCTTGACAAATATGCTCAATTAACTGTAAGCAAAACTGGTTGAAATATAATTATGGTTGTTAACTTTTCGTAATCCAAATTACACACAGAGGGTTCAACCATGAGTGGTGTCAGTAATAACATACTAGTGGGAAACAGAAATGTAAGTACAACTTTATACCTGTAGAACAAATCTTTGAAGTTAACACCTCACAACCTCAGTGTGTTGTCGAAAAAGAAACATTGGTTAAAAAGGGTTCACCGTGACCACGAACGGCGGTTATATGTTTTTATAGAATTTTTCTAATATACACATGCATCACGGGTACTACCAAATGATATTGCCTTGACACCCATACCAAATCGAAGCTTTGAATAATTCCCGTCGATCGCAAAACAATATATGTATAGATGATTAAGCTTCAGAATTGTGTGAATATCAGACGTTGGAAGGGGTATGACTATTATGCATGAGCATTCGCAATATTCCATTGTACAGTATTTCTTTGGTGCATAGGTCAACAATAGCTCGTTGTGTAGAGCGTCTTAGAACCACATGAATATTAGGGGAAGTTTTGTAATAATTTGGCAGGGTAATTTCACATGTCATGAAAACATCTTTTGTGTTCATCAAGGGATCTAGTTTTCGGCTTTTATATTCATCAGCTTATCTATGTCTGTAACTAACCATTGCCACAACAAGGTAATTCGAGGATATACGTAGCCATGGTTAAATGTCACCTCTTCAACCGAAATAATATTTTAGTTCTAGATTAACCACCATACAAACTACAGCCCACATTTTGTCATCTAGAGAGCATTTGTGGAACAAGTTTGACAGAAGGGTCACGAATCGTGTCAGCGTCCCAAACAACGTCGTTCAGCTCAAGGCAGGAATGCGACCTTATAATGGACCATAAACTCGATGGGTAACTGACAAGGAGAGTTAGAGTGGCGAATGTTCTCCGTGATTGGAATACACTCTATTGAGAATACTAAGGACATATCGTAAGGTACCCATGTTTCCACGTTATCCATGCCACCGTCTGTTATGAGACAACAAAGCTGTCTTTAATCAGTAATAAAGAAATAAACTAAAATACAAACAATGAAATGATCATCCATTAAAGAAAACATTTCAAATATTTAACAACGCAAATAAATTACTTTCTTTTTTCCGCTAGTAGTAAATACATTCTTTAATGTTATTTTTTTATTATAAAAATCACTTTTCCTCTCAAACAAAATGATTCCCACTGATGAAGATGGCATGGCTACAGCCTTATACATAATAAATATTTTTGGTGATATAAGGAGATGGATCAATAGAAATTCTGTCCCCAGATCGTGTTGGATCCGTCCTTGGATAAAAAGACGCCCAATATTTGGGGTATTCTATGCATGTTTCACATAATTATATAAAAGATCCTCAGTTTAAGAATGGACAAGGAAGCATTTGAAGCCATATTTACTTTGTTTATATTAGGCTTGTGTTTGAAGAAATGCACTTTTACCATTGATGCTACTCGATATATCAATGAAAAACATATACTACACATTTTGAAATAAAGCGGTGCTCCAATCTAAAAACAATCGTATATGGAGTTTTTTTTCTGTAGCATACTACAAATAATACAGTTATTGTGCTTGATGCCACTTGCAACAAAATTTAAGTTATATCGTGGCGGTTGGTGGATGAAACCGGGGTGAACCACCGACCTGTTCCAAGTCACTGACAAACTTCATCACATGATGTTGTATCGAGTACACCTCACCGAGAGCGAGATTCCAACTCATAACTTTAGTGGTGATAGGCACTGATTGCACAGGTAAATTCAACTTCCATACGACCATGACGCCACTGTCTACAAACAGTAAGCGTGACTGGCGTTAAGATTTGTCGTATACAATGTGAACCGGCCCTTAAAGTCATATTATGTTGGTAATAACGTCATAGTATTCACATTTTTTCTAAACAAACTTTGATAATGTACATTCATTTCAATTGTGTTATTGGTTTGTATACTTCAAAGAAATTGTGTTTGTAGCATTTTTTTCACATCAACATAAAATAATTACTGTGAAATTATTATTAATCGTGGGGTTCTACTTTTCGCTGATTTCGTGATTCACTTAAACCACGAAAGTAAAACAAATTGGTGCCTGTAGTGTTTGAAACCACGAATTCAAGAACCAGTGGATCGATGCAATTTGTAGAAACAACGAAAGTTGGTGTGAACGAAAAAAAGTGCTTTCACAGTACATTTGTATATTAATTGTGTAATCGTATAATATTACTGTACCTGCTCCTATAACGAGGATAAACACTTTTAATTCCATATCTTGTCAATGGCTATCGCTGACCAGCAGCGATATTCCAGCTATTCCTATCTGGCTAAAAGTAGTGAGTTTAATTTATTTCAAAAGGTTTCAGATCTATATATTATTAATTTCCGTAAGTATGGATTGACCTGAAATAATTCAATTGAAATCTTTAAATCAACAAATAACACGTGGTTGCTCTTTGGCTAATCTCCAAAGACATATATCGCTCGTTGTCTAATTGTCTAATTATTGGTCATCATATGTTGATGTTGTGTGCTGCCATGCTATAATATATTAAATTGTCAGAGGCGTTGGAATTATTAATGATACATTTAAAACGTATAATAGAATTATGTCACAATTTTTAGTACGAAGCAGGACATTTTGAAATTTATATAATGAAATGAAATCTATTGGACAATAAGTAAACAATACATAATTTTAATGGCCCAGTACATTGTTTGCTTACAATTTAAAAAGCTGTGAATTTACATAGATTTTACTCAATCAATAATCGATTAGTAAAGTTTACGTCCGTTTAATAGGGGTATCGATTTTGTCTCTTTCTACGACTTCTCTAATGAATTTTGTATCTGTTCCGACAGTATGGTATTTTTATTTTGGATCTGTACCGACAGTATGGTATTTTTATTTTGGATCTGTTCCGACACTATGGTATTTTTATTTTGGATCTGTTCCGACAGTATGGTATTTTTATTTTGGATCTGTTCCGACAGTATGGTATTTTTATTTTGGATCTGTTCCGACAGTATGGTATTTTTATTTTGGATCTGTTCCGACAGTATGGTATTTTTATTTTGGATCTGTTCCGACAGTATGGTATTTTTATTTTGGATCTGTTCCGACAGTATGGTATTTTTATTTTGGATCTGTTCCGACAGTATGGTATTTTTTGTTTTTCATTTTATTATTTCTAAGGAAGATCTTGTGTGGTTGTAACGTGGATCTGTACTGTTTATATATTACTGTCACTTCAAGTAACTTCTAACTGCATCGGTGGTGTAATTGTTTTTAGCGTGCTCAACTCGAGTGCTGTAGATCGTAGATTCGAGTCCCGGTTGGGTAAGATCAAAGACAATGAAATGGTTATTTGTTGCTTCTCCACAAAGCATGAATCGTTAGTTAGAGCGAAGACTGGTTGACTTGGAATCAGGATAATGTGTCCGAGTGTCTTCCCTAGTCATTGTTCACGAAATGATGTAGTTCACAAGTAGATAACTTGCAGTTTAACAACAATAACTCACTCAATCAAGTAATCTAAAAGTCTTTGGAATAATGATAAATCCAAAATCCTATACAGTATAGCCATAATCGGTTAAATTATTTGGCTTTCCAATCTTTTCATTTGTAGCGTATATGATGAAGGTTATTCCAGAAGTGTATCACTAAATTATCTCTCTACATTTGTATTATTGGTGTGTAAAAGAGGAATACTCGATAGAAACCTCCGATCTGTCCCCAAATTCACTGACAAACTTGCATTGATACACTTTGCTATGGACTGAAACACACTACTTTAAAGATGATGGCCGCTGATTGGCTACGTACATGTATATCAAACACTATTCACATTGTTGTTCGTGTCTGTCCCAATCCAAGATCTGCATTTCCAACGTCATATTTTTTGTCTCTTTTGTGTTCAGTGAATACAGTTAAGACGAGAGCTGTGATTGGTCATTTGTTGATATTGGTTGAATTGATGATCATCACTGTTAACTCCTCATAGCATATACTAAGGTTCTGAGGTTATCTATCCTGTTTATGCCATTTTGTATTATTGCTCCCAAAACTTTATTTGACTTTCCAATCTTTCGATTTTGAGCGTACCAGTTGAAGGTTATTCCACGTTAGATTTTGAGCGTACCAGTTGAAGGTTATTCCACGTTAGATTTTGAGCGTACCAGTTGAAGGTTATTCCACGTTAGATTTTGAGCGTACCAGTTGAAGGTTATTCCAGAAACACGTTGTGCGCACTAAATTTGATATCTACGTTTTTATTACTATCGCTGGTGGTGAACTATTAGTCCCCGAGGGTGTCATCTGCCCAGTAGTCAGTGTTTCGGCACTGACATGGCTTATTAGATATATTTGTAGCTGAAATCTAAATAATGTAATTATTAATAAAACTAAGGTTCTCCTCCCTCAGGCATAGGTGATCGTAGCCGATGTTTTGTCTATCCTGTTTAGGTCTTTGGTTTTACTGCTTCCAAAAATTTAAATTATTTGGCTTTCCAATCTTTCGATTTTGAGCGTACCTGATGAAGGTTATTCTAGAACCGCGTTGTGTGCACTAAATTTGATATCTACGTTTTCAATACTACCACGGTTGCTTTTTTTCAATTTTGATACACAATTATATTTTAGGTAAAACTTTGATATTGTTCCTTGTTGCGTTTCAATCCAAACGTTCCCAAATACTGGACATGGTTTTACTACATGAGTAACACGGTGGATACTTAAATACGAAGCAGGAACTGATTAACCGGTTTTTCTTGTGGTGGGATTCGTGTTGCTCTCCGCCCCCCCCCCTTTTTTTGGGGGGGGCGGGGGTTTCTTATGTTATGTATTTATTTGTTTGTCTTTGGTCTGTGTCTTGTTCCCAGTGTTGCCTGTGTCTCTGAATTGTCCATTCTAAATGGTTGTCCCTTCGGTTTTCTCTAACGCTAAGTATTTGTCTTTTTCCCCTAGAAGATAATACAATGTTCACAGACAATGTTAAAATTGAGAAACAAGACAAAAAATGTAGGAAGTACCATTCGGACACTTTTTATTTGACTTTGTGTTATATGTGATCTAATTAGATTAGATTAGATTAGATTTATCGATATTAGAAAGAAGAGTTTGAAGATACCAGAGTGGTGATCAGAATCCGTAAATTGAAGAAGAACAGAAGGACAAACAACGATCAACAAAACATACATATAAATCTAAAGATCGAGTAACACGAACCCCACTAAAACCCGGGGTGAACTCAGGTGCTACGGAAGGGTAAGCAGTTCCTGCTCCACTAGTAGCACCCGTCGTGTTAATCTAGTTAAAAACCCGGTGATAAGTCATAAATGAGGAAAGGACTGGGTAGTGTTTACGACAAGTGGATCATATCCGTGGTCATTTGTGGCACAGATATTCCATAACGGTCAACCAAGTCATGGTGGCGACTGTAAAACTTTCTAAGTGATGACTTCAACTAAACCAAGAGGAACCCTTTGTTCAGTAGCTTCCTTGTTAGCAGCAATCCTCTATCAAGGAAATCATTATAGGAACCACAAGCTCTGGAATATCGTATCAACTGAGGGATATGTACAGTCAAACCTGCCCATGCAGTCACCTGTATTAAGCAGTCACCTGTATTAAAAGCTCACCTTTTTCTCGTTCTGTCATAGATAATCTCATATTAATTGAACTTCTTTAGGATGTCACCTGTCTTATCAGGCCACTTTTTATTGGTCCCAAAGGTGACCTCTTAATACAGATTTTACTGTAGTCCATATGCAGGTGCTGCTGGAATGTTGCTACATATAAATGGAAAGTTCACAATGGGAAAAATTAAATCATCTCTTTTGTCGTAAAGCTTCGTTCTTTACCGTCCCTTACTGTCAATTTCGAGATGTAGGTCAAGGTATGAAGCAGACATATATGTATCTGTGGTGTCCTTTATTTCAAGCTCAATGGGATAGATGCGATCAACGAAATCACCAAACCTAGAATTATTTAGATCATGTATAATTATGTTGTTCTATTGCAGAGCATTGATCTTTCTTGTAATATTAACTTTGTTCTAATTCACATTTAAATGAGTTATATCATAGATTTATCCTAGTTTGTGCCACAAGATTATCAAAATGTATAGAACCATTACTGTCTGGTTGACCAGTGTGTCAATTGGGTTCAATTAAACGTCAGATTTACATATTATAGGATTATAAAGGATTACCAACTGCATAATTAATTGCACTGACATCTACCTTGACCTATTTCCTAAAAAAGATATAGTGCATGTAGATCATGAGTTTGCCAACTGGGTGCTGTTTATCATTAACCTTGACCTACTTAAAAGATAAAGATAAGTAGTTAAAGCAATGAGCCTGGAGGCTTTTTAAACACCTTTTAACAATGATAATAACAATGGTAGTAATATTGATTTTGCGTTGTGGGAGTTTTACTTATTATAAAACTTTTATAACACCTAGCATAACTAAGGCTATTGTGTGATTTCTTGATATCCAAACATTTGTTCTGTTTTATTTTCCCGATATGTTTGAATGTTTCATAATGTTTTATAAATAGCTTCAACCATTGTTAATTGACATGTGTAACCTTTGACATAATCTTCAACTTGTCAAATGTAGTCCGTATTTGGTAGAAGTCGTTTTATTCGTATCGATCTCAATGGGCATGAATATTCTGCTCACGTGACTCCTTTACAACATGCAGCCTAACAAACTATCTAAATAACTGAAATATCATGCAGAGTAAACATTTTGAAATTAGCTATGTTTTATAGTAATTATATTTTCACCTAGCCCTCAAAGTAGCTTCTATAAAAATCCAACTCGGCGTGTTGGTCTAGAACAAAGTGAACTTCATCATCATTTCATTGAAAATTAACTTGTTCTCGCCATGATATAGCTGAAAATTGCTGAATTGGCGTTAAACAACAAATCACTCACTCACTCACTCACTCACTCACTCAAAGTAGCTTATAATAAAAACAGAATGCACAGTAAATACATTAAACATTTTGGGTTATATTGTTTAATTTATATATTTATGAGCTGAAACAAAGATATTCAGATATTTACTTTCGCTTTACCAAGATGTGTCTACTGTAATGAACAAAAGTTTAAGCAGTGATGTTAAACACAAAAATCCCACCAGTATTAACAAAGCGAACAATCCTATCTGAACTCTCAACACAAAGAAGACCACGACATGGGATGTTGGAATTACAGATATTGATTTAGGACAGGCACAAAACTGTGGCGAGGTTAAATCTGTTAATAGTACCCCAACCCTCCTTTCTTCTTCTTGTTCTTTCTAGTATCCTGATTATCCATTTATTATTAAATCTCTTGGATAGTCGTAGTTAGATCCGTCTAATTGGTAATGTTTCATAATATATGTCAAGATATAGGACAGAAGACTGACCCTTTTCTGTAATCTGCTTTACTGTGCATATTGATCTACTTACTTACATATTTTAAATGATATCGTTATTACCAGAACTTATAAATGTTTAAATAACTTGTTTAAAAGATTAATTCTAGGTTATTAGAAAATAACAATACTAATACTTATGTTTATAATTGATTATTGTATATTTATCCCCCTTCTGACACCAAGTACTATGTTATTTATGTAACTAATCTAAAGTACTTTTATTTTTATAGAGAGATTAATATATCATGTATTTAAAACCATTTCAGAGTATATGAGGAAAACTCTGTAGATATCTAAGGGGTAATAAACAGCCGTAAATAGAAGAAGGACAAACAGTACAATGGCCAAAAGAAGGACAAACAGTACAATGGCCAAAAGAAGGACAAACAGTACAATGGCCAAAAGAAGGATAAACAGTACAATGGCCAAAAGAAGGATAAACAGTCCCTGCTCCACTAGTGGTCCGTTGTGTTACTCGTGTTACAAACCCCGTCATAAGTATATAAACAGTCCCTGCTCCACTAATGGTCCGTTGCGTTACTCTTGTTACAAACCCCGTCATAAGTAAGAGGAGTTTGAAGATACCGAAGGGTATTCAGAATACGTAAATTGAAGAAGAACAAAAAACACAATGGCCAAAACGAAAAAGAACAAAAGAAGAAACAACAATCTACCAACCACTACACAGAAAACTAAAGATCGAGCAACACGAACCCCATTTGATACCGGGAATGAACTCGAGTGCACCGGAATAGCAAGCAGTTCCTGTTCTACTGTTGGCAACTGTCGTGTAATGAATGAGGAAATATATATATATATATATATATATATGATTGGCAGAACATACAAAGACGTGATAAAAAAAATAGTAAATCAATATACAAAGATACAAAGGAGACAAACAAAAATATACACGGAGAATCGAGGTGAACTCAGATGCTGTCAAAGTATAAGCAGTTCCTTCTCCACATGTGGCATCCTCCAATTTATCCAGGCTAATGATAAAAATCCAGTAAATGTTGTAAATGAAATTAGGGGCACGAGAACAGAATACGACAGAACAAATAGATACTGACTCATTGGTATGACAGAAACTGAACAGCGATCAATTTATTCATGATGGCGACCGTGAAACTTCCGAACTCAATACTTCATTCTAACTGTAATGAACCCCTGTTTTGTAGATCCGTAGCTTTCCACATTTTGTGTGTTCCCGGTCTAGATGCATAAAGTGCTGTATGGCAAATCTGTTTGCAGTAAATTTAATATATTTCTAAAACAAGTATTAGAGGTACTGGTTCGTATGGTTTCGAATTGTGCACTCTTATATTTGTCGACTTGTTTATATATTCTTATGAAGCGAATATCATACCATGGCTATTAAAGACAAAAAGAAAATTCTAACTTGATCCTTTCATGAAAACGTAGATATCTAATTTAGTGCGCAAAGAATACAAGTGATGTATTGTCACTGAAAACCCCTACATTCAAATGACCATTTACATTCCCCAGTGAACCTGATATTTAAGACACGATGGATACCAAGACTGATTTAATCATAATTTTGTGAATCCTGATTTGGTAAAGACACTTCAATGAAAAGTGGCGGGTCTAAATTAGCTTTATTGACCCAAACATAAATGATGATGTCATTAAAGAAGCCATATATAGAGCAGAACAAGCTTACCCTTATGAAATGTTTGGTCTAATTCCCCAGATTTGTTAATTCTTGTCAGATCTTTTATGTTATTTACTATTAATGATGCTATTTCTTTTGGTATTCTTTTGTTTATCTAGATTGTGATGATTTTATACTGTTACATGTAATTTGTACATTACCTTTATTTTAGTACTCTTTTCATATCTTGTTTGACATTAAATAGCCTAGATTTATACACTAAGCCTTTATTTTGTGCTTTCTAGTTCAAAATATGAAAATCTTAGTTTGCTTAATGGTGTAGCACTACTTATCTGCAAGGTTATTGTTTCAAAGTAAGAGATGAATCACAATTAATAAAAACACTTGTTGTATATTTTCATATAGATGATGTGTCTCGGGCGTCTTCGTACATCCTGTATTATATTTTGTGTGTGTTTTCTGTAATAAAGAATAGACAATTGACTTGAATCTTAAACTGGTTAGAACACCCAGTTTTCTTGTAAAAAATGTATAATTATATGTGAGGGTTGGCATTTTATTCACATGTGGAAAACATTTGCATGACCGCATCATTTCACTGATAGGGGAGGTTTGGACCCATAAAACTAGTTTTGATTGCCCCTTCGTTTATTTATTAACCCGCCATTTTTAATTGAAATTGTCTGTAGCAAGCCATGAACGTGATCTGTCATGTATGTTTCTGTTAGGGGTATCAATTTTCACTCTTTCTACGATATTGATTTTGAAATTGTTTGGCAAATCTGATTTTGGGAAAAAGGGTGGGGGGTATATTTTGTTACATATCGGAGATTTGACTGTTCTTATGCCATGTACATACTGTAACTGATTTACTGTCATAGTCTATCACATGTGTGATTTAAACACATTTTCTGCTTTATTCTGATTGTAGCACTATTAAGTTCAATTTTCGGACGTGCGGAAGTATCTGTCATAAATTTTGTATCAGAAATAACCCGGAAATCCAGTGGGAGAGATATATTGAGAGCCTTTCATCTTTATTGACATTTGTATAAATGCTTCATTTCCTGTGACTTTATAACATACCGTATTATCACATATATAATAGTGTTATAAATTGTTGAATTGGTTTTCTGACAGATTGGTAAAATATTAATCATGTTCCGGTTCGTCTTATCCAGCCTAGCATATATCATTGATCAAAATAAAAACAAACGCATTTTTATATGAACAAAGCGTGGGTGTGCAGCAAGTTTCTTTGAGCTTTCTTATATACGTCTTCTTATATACCGTCTTCCAAAGGTCAAAAAGGAAATAGAAATAATAAAATGAAAAAACAAAATATACCACACTGTCGGAACATGTCCAAACTCTGATAGAATAAGGGTAGAAACAGAGGTGAACATCGACACCACTAACACACCTATACATGACACTAACACACCTATGCATGAC
>MJUT01046569.1:19900-30509 GCA_002080005.1 Gigantidas platifrons | reverse complement strand
CCAATGTTCCTTTCTGTCATCATGGTCATGTGATCTACATTGTCATGAAACATTCCTTTAAGTATGGTAATTGACCAATGTTCCTTTCTGTCATCGTGGTCATTTGATCTATATTGTCATGAAACATTCCTTTAAGTATGGTAATTGCCCAATGTTCCTTTCTGTCATCATGGTCATGTGATCTGCATCATCGTATTTGCTTCCTTTCTGTCATGTCACATGATGTGGTTTTTATACATTGTATTGTGTGGTACTTCTGGTGATGATTTAATACTTTAATCCTTAAAAATCTAAATGATAAAAGATCAATGGCAGTATTTTGGCCACACCTGTATAAATGCAAACTATATTTCTTTGTATACTGTACTGCATAATTAAACATCTTTTTTACGAAATACTGTACATTTAATTGAGATAGTTTTTAAAAACATTTTTGTGAGAACATTATTTTTACAAATGAAAATAATAGATGTTCTATTAATACTTTCTGTGTTGAAATTGCTAAATTATGCTTGACGATAAGTTGTTTATTACCATATTTACTACCATTAATTAATATTGATGTCAAATGGGCTCTGGCCTTAAAGTCGTAAATATTTTTGAATATAATTTTAGTATTCTTACTCCTAAACCGTCCAATAAGAGCACTTTATTTATTGGATACAGTGTTCTATTTAACTATTTTTCGAGTACGAGTACAAATCCTGTAATTCTTGTGCTCGAAAATTTTATGACTGTAAAACCTGATCAACCCTGGAAATCTATTAGTGGCGACATGTTAACTTTAAACCTTGTATTGAAATCAAATAGACAGATGATTTTTCCGTTGAAATATCAAAGTATTTGAGTTATTCGGAATAAATCATGCTTAAAGTCATTGCGAACAGACCAGATTCTTGCTTGGATCTATATAGGGAAACGATTTATCCTAATTCAAGATAACGAGGTTTGACTTCCTCTGAACTTGTTTTACTTAGCAACATGTTCTAGTTGTTGTTTCTAATCTGGAGATATTTTTCTAAATAAATAGTTAAAAAAAGGCTTTCCGATTCAAATTCTCAAACTCCTTGTAATGTTCACTTGGTATTTACATTTTATATACCTTATATTTTAGGTGTACCATCAGGGATGCAGAAAATTATGTTTAAAGGTAAGAAAATGAATATATGTTCAAACCTCCTCTCATGTGTAACATTTAGTGTATGATATCGTGTTAGTTGCTGTAGTTACTTGTTGTATCAAACCAGGGGTTAGAATTTTGTGCGTTGAAACATCCCTTTCTACTCACTGTATTTCAGTTATCTAATGGTAGTCAGTTGTATTTGTGGAATAAATCAGAGCAAACAGTGACCTGCTGCTAGACATTGACAATTGTACAATGTTATATAGTCATTCTCAGCATGAGTAGGAATCAACGTTAGTAATGATAAGTACTGATGGTATATGTAGATATTAATCTTACTAACATAAGTTCCCGGCCATGATAGCCCCTTATATCAATCAAAGTGGTACTTCGTGATTATGAAAAGAAAGTTTAAACAGCGATGGTCATTTATTCTGCCAAATATCAACAAAATGAACAAGCACCTCTCACAGAACTCAAAAAAGACTACAACATATGACTTCTTCATGCCAGGCATATTGTATAAATTAGTAAGAAAAAATGGCTGATTTGTTTGAAATAATGTAAGTTCATGGTATTAATATCACTGTCAATAGCTTATACAGCTTTAGTAAGTCAGTAACAAGCTTGATTACATAAGATTATATTTAGTATGTTTTCCCATGAATCACTAATTCATCTCAGTAGTCTAATGGTTAGCATATTCTTCAATCACCGATCGTCTTGCGCTATTAAAGAACACAGCATTAAGGAATAGAGAACACAGACTGATTGGATCGGCGTGAGTTTAGTTGTATTCGAGCAGTAACATGGTATACAATATAAAATTATCCATAAAAAATTATTGGTTTGCTGTTTGCAGGCTGACCCACCAAAATCAGCCCTACCCAAAACATCTTATGAGGATTTTAGGGGGAAAATCTATTTTTGCAATACAAAAATGTGTCTTTTTTTATAATATTTGAATACAGCAAATCTATATTGCCTACCTGCCTACCCATTTCTCAAATTGTGGGTTGAGAAACAGAAAGCCAACTATTGTTTTAAGCATGGTCTAAATGCAACATCAGTATGATAATATTAAATGTTAACATTAATATTAATTTGTATTACGTTTTAGGACTAGCAAAAGACGAATCAACATTAAAAGATCTTAAAGTGACGACAGGTGCAAAAGTAATGGTAGTTGGTTCAACGTTAAATGATGTGTTATCTATTAGTAAACCTACACAAAAAGAATTAAAGGAAACGACTTCAGCTGCCTCAACATCTAAAGAACCATTATCACAGTTAAAGGTATCTTATGGCTGTCATACTCTTTAGTATCTGTTTTAAAGCTCCTGTGGAAGAAGGGGGTGGGAGTACTAAGATAACCTAAACAAAAAGAATTGAAGGAAACAACTTCAGCTGCTTCAACATCAAAAGAACCATTATCACAGTTAAATGTATCTTAGGGTTGTGACACTTTAATATCTATTTTTAGACTGCTGTGGGGAGGGGGTGGGGGTACTAAGATATAGTAGATGAGCTACTCTCAACTCTCATATATATATGAGCATCCTAGAGGATCAGGAAAGTTTATTTAAATTTAATTGGTGAAGAGGTTGATGCATCACGTTATATAGGAATTGCAATGACATGACATGAACAACCATGCAGCAACGCCCACTTCTGGAATTATTTTTTTAAAGGTCACAATACAAACTAATAGTGTTGAGCAAAAACAAAAGCTGAAATTTTTTTGCTATACCCCTTGCAACGAAGTTGTAGGGTGGTATACTGGTTTCACCATGTCCGTCCGTCCGTCTGTAGACAAATCCTATGTCGTACGATAACATGAGTTGTGTTTCTTAGAATCTTTTAAAATTTTACCAGCTGTTTACTGGTGAAGAGTGGAGGATCCCTTTAATTTTTGACGATTTTCACTTTTGCCATTCCAGAGTTATTGGACTTGATATGACGGAAAATAGGATTTTTACCATATGTCGTATGATAACTTGAGTAGTGTTTCTCAGAATGTTTTGAAATTTTATCAGCAGCTTACCAGTGAAGAGAGGAGGGTCCCTTTCATTTTTGGTCGGAACAATCAGTAATGTTTTGGTTATGGAAATAGGTTGGACAGATGTGTGGACAGATGTGGGGAGCGGGTGGTATATTTTAGTGAGCTGTGCTCACAGTAATGCTAGTTTATATATGTTTTGTTAGCTTACCTAAGCTAGATGTTCATATGACCTTTACAGATGGAATAGTGTCTGGCATCTGTCTTTCAGTCCGCATATCGTTAATTTTTTCACATATTCAACTTCATTTGCAGAACCGCTGCATGACCAGTCACTAAACTAACCACAAACTTTCCATTAGGGGTCCTTAACAAGAGTTGTATCTTTTCGGAGTTATTAGAAATACAAGATGGCCACCCTTGCATCTGATAGGCAAAAACATTTTCGACTTCTCTAGAACTGCTGCTTGTAAAGTCACAAGACTTTCCAGAATGTTTCTGTAAGGGTCCTGAAAAAGTGTTGTTTCTTTTCAGAGCAATTTGAAATCCATGATTGTCACCCTGGCCTCTGTTTTTCCAAGACATTCAAGACTTCTTTTGAAGTGATATTTCTTTTCGATGTGATTGTCAAATTTTTATTTCAGCACTATTAAAACTGAACTAAGCATGTATTAAGTAAACATTACCATCATCTCATCAAAAGGGATTTTGAATTTCATAATTTATACTGATTAAAAAGCATTCACCCTCTTTTTGCAATTTAAATAGAATATGTCTATGTAGTCTAAATTTGGTAATGTTGAATGTCATGTTTTTCCAGGAACATAAAAAAGTATTAGACAAATATGGTAAACCAGAAGATGTAATACCAGGACTTAAAAATGTAAAAGAACCTTTACCACCAGCACCCATAGCAGGAATGTGCAATAAGTCAGGAGGAAAAGTTCGTCTCACCTTTAAATTAGAATTAGACCAGGTGTGGGTCGGTACAAAAGGTAAGTGGGAAGACAAACGTTATTTCTTTTTATAGTATATGGAAAAATTCTTTCAAACAATTGTATTAAAAACCAGTAATAGAAATGTGATAATATATGGTATAAAACGTAATTGTTAAATGCAGAACTAACCTTTTACAAATGAAGCCTCCCAGTGATATATCGATTCCATTTTGTACCAATGAATGGCCCATTCTTCATGTTAAGTATTTAGTTATATCATGGCAGTCACTTTTATTGGTGAAAGAAATCGGAGTACTGGTAGAAAACCAATTGTTTTGTAAGTTATTGACAAATTTTCTCACATATATGTAATGTTTCACGGAGTACACTTTGCCAAGGACAGTAATCAAATTCACAAACCTCAGTGGTGATAGGTACTGAATGATTGATTGATTGATTTTTGGTGTTTAATGCCACTTTCAACAATATTTCAGCTATATCATGGCGACCAGTTTTAGTGGTGGAGGAAGCCGGAGTACCCGGAGAGAACCACCGACCATAGGCAAGCAACTGGTAAACTTTATCACTTGCGGTTGCGAGTCGAGTGCACCCTTTTTTGTAATTTACAAAGCCGGGCACGAACCCACGCCGTATTGGTGATAGGCTTGTATGAGTTGTTAGATCCAGCGACCTAACTCATTGAGCCACCCGGGCCCCTGGTACTGAATGAATAGGTAGATTAAAATCCAACTATCATATGGTTAATTAAAATCCAACTATCATATGGGAGATTAAAATCCAACTATCATATGGTAGATTAAAATCAACTATCATATGATAGTTTAAAATCCAACTATCATATGGGGTAGATTAAAATACAACTATCATATGACCCACTGATGAGATATAATTTCCATAATTACCATATTACATTATTTCTATTTCCTACAGTAAAAATATTATAATATTTATTTCTGACGGAATAAGGATCATAGAATATTTGTTCATCAAAGAAGAAATATTATGGAGTTGTTTATAATATATTATCCAAAGAAACAAATATTAGATTCAACAAATATACATTCACACCCAAAAAGGCCAAAAAAAACTATTTTAGAAAAAATTTCTTGTGTCGAATGTCATTTTCATATTACACCATGTATATATTGATATATCTGTAGTTGTTTTATTTTGCAAAATAAAACATTTGATTAAATCGGTCTATAATTTTTTTTTTTTTAGAAAGAACAGAAAAACTTCCAATGAATTCCATAAAGGCAGTACACAGTGAAGCTATTGTTGGTAATGAAGAATATCATATATTGGTAAGTTACTGTCACTGTACAGTACTGTTATATGTAATTAAGGATGGAACGCAGTCTTTTATAGTGTTGTTGGTGTGTAAGAGAGTTGACCGCAATACATTTTGTATGAAGCACGGTAGCACTTAAGATATAAAAAAAAATATACCTCTGTCAACGCTTTTACAACCCCATAAAACTGTAAAAATTGTATTCAATACTTTTAATTATATTTTTGCTTTATTAAATTGATTGTTTGACCCCCAGTCAAACCAAAGACTATTCATGTGGTATTTAATGCTTCTCTGCTTAACACATAGCTGTAAGAAGTAAGAGCAAAGATTGATTGACTCTGACGGAATCAGGATAATGTGTCAGAGTGGAGCGACATGTCCTACCGCAGGCTGTTGTTTCTGTGAACTAATGCTATAAAGATCCAATTGAACATGTTGGTCTAGTTCTTATCATTTCATGAATGTAACTTGTTCTCGCTATGATATAGCTGGAAAATTGCTCTCATTTGGTGTTTAAACAACAATCACTCGCTCACACTATTAAATGTATGCAATTGAAATTATTATAAATTGTTTTAATATTTCACATTTTCAACTGTTGTTTTTGTGTGTAGTTAATATTTTTCACAGCGTTCAAAAATAGTTCCAGGAAGTGGTTATACTTGAATGATTTTGTGCTTGATTGACTGATGAAGTTTCTTCAATTCCCAGGTCATGTGTCAACCTTTTGATCAATCACAATTGGCTTTCTAAATGAAATGAACCCATAATTTAGCTAAAAGGATATGAAGCATTCATTCAGCTGTTTATTTAATGATGCAGTTATGATAAATGAGAATTGAATGCAATTCCATGTGCAGTCCACGAAATGAAAATTTGAATTTACTGGTTCAAATCAAATTTTTGAATTTATTTTATATACATGTATATAGTTCTAATAAAAAACTGAAAAATTTACTGGTCCAAACAAAGTTTTACTGGTCTTGGGCCGGAGGACAGGTGCTCATCATGAGGACTGCATGTGATATCATCCGCCAATGAAATGCCACACACGAAGCAGACGATAAATAACAAAGAGGCAAAGGATGTTTGTGTTCTTTGATGGTGGTTGATTTTTTTTGTATTATTTTTAGTATTATAAGTTTGGTTAATAGTAAAGTTGTGAGTTCGAACCCCACATCGGTATGGTAGTTGGATTTACAACTACCTGTGTAATCAGTGCCTATCACCACTAAAGTTGTGAGTTCGAAACCCGCTCATGGCGAGGCGTACTCGATACAATATTATGTGATAAAGCTTGTCAGTGACTTGCGGCAGGTTGGTGGTTTTCTCCTGGTACTCCGGTTTCCTCCACAAATAAAACCGACCGTCACAATTTATCTGAAATATTGTTGGAAGTGGCATTAAACACCATAAACCACTTGGTTAATAATATGCTTGAGATGATCCCTAAGTAGAGTGAAACTTGTCATAGGAAACAGTTAATGTGACATGTCATAATTGTTCATTATATAGGATTTAGGGCAAAATTTCACCGCAAGAATGTGGTGGTATCTTAAGACAGGTTACATGTAGCAATCCCACTGCAACAATGATTTGACTTTACTTTTATTTTAATTTCAGGGTTTGCAATTAGGTCCAACAGAAGCATCAAATTACTGGATTTACTGGGTCCCTGCCCAGTATGTAGATGCTATAAAAGACACTATTCTCGGTAAATGGCAACTTTTTTGACACAGGATTGTGATAACGGTGAATGTTACTTTCCATATACTGTGGTTGACAGTTTAACTGGTTTGCACAGTATAGTCACATTGTGATACAGACTCTTGTGTTAGGTTGAATTTGATTCAAAATAAAGCATTTAAACCAGATAATTTACATGTTTCTACTTCTTGACAATGTAATGGTATTTAGTCTGTTGAATTACTAAAATTGGGCCACATGTATCAAATAATAAAAAAGTTTATTAGCTACCATGATATATATGGTTTTTTTGGTGAGAGGAGTTCCACAAACATCTAATGACATCTTTTTTATCATCATGTTGGGGATCATATTTTCAACCGACCAATCAGGGATGATCCTACCACATCTTGCAGTATAAATAATCAAGCACATGATAAGAACAGTTGTCTGATTGGTCAATATATGTAACTGTCTAACATATAATTGGACGGTCAAAAATGAATTAAAGCTTATATGGCATGACCTCATATGGGTTGTTAATATAGAGTTAGTGTTAGGGTTATGGTGTTTAATGCCACTTTCGACAATATTTCAGTTATATAGTGTCAGTCAGTTTTATTAGTGGAGGAAACCGGAGTACTTGGTACTACGGTTTCCTCCATCAATAAAACTGAGCACATTTGGTATCTTCAAACTTTTCTTGTCAATGTGGTTGTTTGCAGAGAAATAAATTTCATGACATTTTAATACTGATTCTAGAGCCAATATTTATTTTAAAAGCACATTCCACATATTTATTTACATGATTTAATAGTTCTAAATTTGCTTAAATTTGGCATTAAACAACAATTTACCAATTAATCATTCAAGACGAAAAACAGTCAAGTATTGAGAATGTAACTAATGACAAATACAAAGAGTAAAAAAGGTAACATTGTGTAAATGTAAACTATCATTATATTAGTGGGGGAGTCCTTACGGCAAATAAACCAACATACCTAAACAAGATAGCCAAAAAAGATACTAAAGGGGTTATCAGAAACCATAAATCGAATGGCCAAGATAAAAAGGACAGACAATGATCTACAAAACAATACACAGAAAACTAAAGAGAGAAACACGAACCCCACTAAAAAACTAAAAACCGGGAGTGAACACAGATGCTCCAGAAGATTAGCAGTTCCTGCTTCACTAGTGACATCCTTCATGTTACTGTTAAACAAAACAGCATCATCTGATATGGAAATCGTGTTGGATACCAGTATAGTACATAAATACAAATGACATATATAAATCTTGAACCCCCTACCTTAGTTTTTATAAATTACGTAAGCCATGTAAGTACTGAAGCACTGACTACTGGACTGATAATACCCTCGGGATTAATTGTCCACCATCAGAGGTATCAACCTAGTGATAGTAATAAAATCGTAGATATCGAATTTAGTAGGCATGGTGCTTTTCTGGAATAGTGTTCATCGGGTATGTCAGTCAAAAGATTGGAAAGCCAAACAAGTTAAAAGCCTTTGGGATCTAGTAAGGGCATAAGTATGATAGCCAAAATCAATGTTACCTGTGTCTGAGGGTGATAGCTATAGCCCATAGTGTATTAGGATATATATGTGCTGCTCAAAAATCTCTTCTACCTTCCGTATTCTGGTCGTCTATACAATGTTTATGGGATAGTCATTTAGATGAGATAAATTCAAGAAGCGTCCATGTTTATATAGATACCAAAGATTCAGTAAGACCATGGGAAATTGTGTTTAATGTCTCTTTCAACAGCATTTTTATTATACAAAGGCAATCGGTCAATTAATGGGAAAACTGGAATATCTGAGAAAAAACATTGTCCTTCCCTAAATCACTGACAAACGTAATCACATTAGATTCTATCCAGTACACCCTTCCACGAGTGAGATTATTGTACCATATGATAATTTATAGAATTAAGTTTAACATTTCTAGGAAAAAATTCAATCTTCATTATGTTTAGAATTTGCGTGACTATGCAATCTACACCAAATCAATATCATTAAATAGTAATTGACACCAGTATATTACACCTTAGTTAACTTGTAGTGTATGCATCGACGGGCAAAACATTGTGAGTATTAACATATTTCTATATCTTTTTTTTCTATTATCATGATAATGAAGGAAAAACAAGTCTGTCCCAAATGTTATAGAAAAAAATGTAATTGACATGAAAGATGTAAAAAGTAAAATGAATAATCTGATTCTGCAGTTTTCAACGAAAAATTTTGTTAAAATTTGAAGAAAAATTACATATTTGTCATTTCCAATTTTGTTTTTATCTGGTCTTAGTTTCCTCTAAAATTAATATTGTTAGATGGAGACACATAAACCTCTCAGCCACCCACCAGGGAAATACATAACATTCCAGCCACCCACCAAGGAAATACATAACCTTCCAGCCACCCACCAGGGAAATACATAGCCTCCCAGTCACCGACCAGGGAAATACATAACCTTCCAGCTGCCCGCCAGGGAAATACATAACCTCCCAGTCACCCGCCAAGGAAATACATAACCTCCCAGTCACCCGACAAGGAAATACATAACCTCCCAGTCACCCGACAAGGAAATACATAACCTTCCAGCCACCCGCCAGGGAAATACATAACCTCCCAGCCACTCGCCAAGGAAATACATAACCTCCCAGCCACCCACCAGAGAAATACATAAGCCCCAAGCCACCCACCAGGGAAATACATAACCTCCCAGCCACCTGCCAGGGAAATACATAACCTTCCAGCCACCCACCAAGGAAATACATAACCTTCCAGTCACCCACCAAGGAAATACATAACCTCCCAGCCACCCACCAGAGAAATACATAATCCCCAAGCCACCCACTAGGGAAATACATAACCTCTCAGCCGCCCACCAGGGAAATACATAACCTCCCTGCCACCCACCAAGGAAATACATAACCTCCCAGCCACCCGCCAGGGAAATACATAACTTTCCAGCCACCCACTAGGGAAATACATAACCTCCCAGCCACCCACCAGGGAAATACATAACCTCCCAGCCACCCGCCAGGGAAATACATAACCTTCCAGCCACCCACCAAGGAAATGCATAACCTTCCAGTCACCCACCAAGGAAATATATAACCTCCCAGTCACCTGCCAAGGAAATACATAACCTTCCAGCCACCTGCCAAGAAAATACATAATCTCCCAGCCACCCACCAGGGAAATACATAAGCCCCAAGCCACCCACTAGGGAAATGCATAACCTCCCAGCCACCTGCCAGGGAAATACATAACTTTCCAGCCACCCACCAAGGTAATACATAACCTTCCAGCCACCCACCAAGGAACTACATAACCTTAGCTTCCAGCCACCCACCAGGGAAATACATAACCTTCCAGCCACCCGCCAGGGAAATACATAACCTCCCAGCCACCCACTAGGGAAATACATAACCTCCCAGCCACCCACCAGGGAAATACATAACCTCCCAGCCACCCGCCAGGGAAATACATAACCTTCCAGCCACCCACCAAGGAAAT
>MJUT01046569.1:6896-18388 GCA_002080005.1 Gigantidas platifrons | reverse complement strand
CGATAGCGATCATTTTTCGACAAATCTTACCAGAGTTGCATCCCTTTTTATACTTCAAAATTGCTAATATTTTGGTTTCCAAATTATAACTTGTGAATGAAAAGTCAAATTGAAGCTAGGTGTGGCATGGAAGTGTATCTCATGAATATCTAGGTCAAGTTCAATAATGACAATTTTTCGACAATTTTTACTAGAGTTGTGCCCCTTTTTATACCTCAAAATTGCTAAATATTTGGTTTCCAGATGATAACTTGGGAACAAATAGTCAGATTGAAACTAGGTTTGGTATGTAAGTGTATCTCATGAATTTCTAGGTCAAGTGTGATAGCGATCATTTTTCGACAAATCTTACCAGCGTTGCATCCCTTTTTATACTTCAAAATTGCTAATATTTTGGTTTCCAAATTATAACTTGTGAACAAAAAGTCAGATTGAAACTAGGTTTGGTATGTAAGTGTATCTCATGAATATCTAGGTCAAGTTCGATAATGATGATTTTTCGACAAATCTAACCAGAGTTACTCCCCTTTATTTACTTCAAAATGGTCCTTAGGTGGTCCCCTTTCAGAATTATTTAAGTCAGGTGAGTGATACAGGCTCACCCGAACCTCTAGTTTACAGTAGTTTCAAAATGTAATCTTACGATATAACTTTGGCATCAGGGGACCAGTGGCCAACGGCCTTTTATTATTACCCTGAATAGTTGTATGTAAATAAAATATTAAATCTTATTTATTGTTGTTGTTGATTTATTTTTATAGGTACCAATTTGATTATAAACTTTCATTCTGAATTTAATTTGTCTATATTTGTTTGTGTACAAATATGGCCAAAGGCGCTGAAACAAAAGAAACAGCCGAATGGAATTGTTCAGTCTGTGAAATTGGTGTTCATCTTTATGCATCCATAGTTTTTGATGGATGTTTAGAGTGGAACCATCTTAAATGTGTTGACCTCAAATTGCAAAGCGCCACCTAAATCCACGTACTGGCTATGCAGACAGTGCTATAACAAAGGGAAGTGACAAGTCATATAATGAAGCACGCTGACGCAAACAACATCATGTATCCCTTACAGCATGGGTTCAGAAGGGGAGTATCCTGTGAAACGCAACTATTAGAGTTTATTGATGACATTTCTAAAAACCTTGACACAGGAAAGCAAACAGATTGTCTAATAATGGACTTATCTAAGGCCTTCGACAAAGTTAGTCATAGTCTGTTAACCCACAAACTGGTACTCTACGGTATAAGGGGGAAAACCAACAGGTGGATCCAAAATTTCCTAGCAGAAAGGAAACAAGTGGTCGTTGTAGAAGGGGAGAAATCAGACTCCATAAATGTGGAATCAGGAGTACCACAAGGATCTGTACTTGGACCAAGTCTATTCCTCTTCTACATAAACGACATGCCACAAGGAATTCGCTCCAGGGTCAGACTCTTTGCCGACGACACCATAGTGTACCTGACAATTACTTCAGACACAGATGCTGACAACCTGCAAGAAGATCTGGACAAACTAGAAAAATGGGAAGGGAAATGGAAAATGGCATTCCACCCAGACAAGTGTAATGTGCTAACTATAACTCGCAAAAGAAAACCAATAGTGCGAGAATACCACCTACATGGTCATACACTTGAGGCTGTAAAATCTGCCAAATATCTTGGGTGTACTATCAGTGCCGACCTAAAATGGAACGATCACATAAGGAACATCTGCAACAAGGCTAACAAAACTATAGGATTTTTGAAACGAAACTTGAACATAAACAACAGCAAGATAAAAGAAACAGCATACAAATCACTGGTAAGACCTACAGTTGAATACGCTAGTTCAGTCTGGGATCCATACCATCAGAACAATAAGAACAGGCTAGAAATGGTACAACGAAGAGCGGCGAGATATGTGACAAATCGTCATCACAACACATCATCCGTCAGCTCCATGATAGAAGATCTCAATTGGAAATCACTGGAAGACCGTAGGAAAATAGCGAGATTAACAGTGATGTACAAACTGGTAAATGGATTGGTACTAGTAAATACAGAGGATCGTCTAATTCCACCAGACAGAATATCCAGAAATAACAACACAAAAGCTTACCAAATACCATCTTGCAGAACAGATATAAGAAAAGAATCCTATTTTCCTAGAACCATCAGAGACTGGAATGCACTACCGGACAACTGCGTCACCATCGGGAGCATTGAAACCTTCCAGGCTCACCTTCAGGAACTATTCTAAACCACTCCAAGATGTTTTTATCTTCACTGTATATATATGTAAAGCACTTCAAAAAATTCAAACTCAATGTATATATTTGCATGCGCATCCAAAAAGTGGCAGAATAATCAACGAATTGATGGTGGCCGCATACTGGTAGAAGTAGAAGTAGAAGTAACTTGATAATTTCTTATGTAATTCCATCTTTGTAAATATATTTACGAAGTATATTTCATATCTTTTTGATGTATTGATTTAAAATGTATTATCAATTACAAATTGATATATAATAATAATAATTCTTTCAATTCTTTATGTCCAATAATGAAACTTCCGGGTAATAATAAGACCAGGTAACTCTAACAAATAAAATTACGATTACCCGATATTTTCCGTGAAATAGGTTCCTGAACCGGAATTGTATTCCGGCACTTAGTCTCTCAGGTAATCCTAATTTTTCGTTATTATTACCTAATCCAGGTAATCGTAGCCAGTGCCAAATACATAACCTTCCAGCAACCCGACTGGGAAATACATAAGCCCCCAGCCACCCACTAAGGAAATACATAACCTCCCAGCCACCCGCCAGGGAAATACATAACCTTCCAGCCACTCTGTATCTGTATATGTATGAATACGTTGAAGATACCAATACTGGCTTTAATTCAACGGGAGAGAGAGCACCTATTGATGGTGTCGGAGAGCAGATTTGAAGCTCTCGACGGAGGTAGCGCTAACTATATTTTCCTCCATGTGGTTCCACTCTAATATAGTTTTACTGAAGAATAAATTCCTATATTGCTCCGTATTACACCGGATTCTGTCGAAAGACTTTGTATTGTTCTTGACAGAGTTTTCTACAATGTTCGTATTGACGTAGTCGTCAAATCGTTTAGGTTTGATAGTTCTCCTCTGTCTGCTTTTGGTCAGATAATCTTCTGGCTTGATAGCTGGGACCAACCCCTCAACCACCTTGTACATAAGTATTAATCGCTGGATTGTAGACTCTTCAGTTCTAATTCCGCCAGCATTCTTGTTACGGAGCCATCTTCTCTTGATTTGTAGTCCCCGGTGATAAATCTCGCTGCTCTCTTTTGGATCCTTTCTAGTTTGTTCGTATCTACTGTAGTGTAGGGATCCCATACTGTTGCTCCATATTCCATGGTTGATCTTACTAAGGAGATGTATGCTGTTTTCTTGCAGTCCTTTGGGGAAGTATTTAAGGTTTCTTCTAAGAAAGCCGAGTGTGAAGTTGGCTTTCTTGCTAACATGGGTGATGTGTGTTGTCCATTTAAGATCATCAGATATTTGTAGTCCAAGATATGGGTTATTTTGCACCTGTTGTAGGATGTGACCGCTCAGATTATCTTTGGCTCTTGATTTTGATACTAAGTATGTAACATTTCTTCGTGTTGAAGCGCATTCCCCAATCCTTGGCCCATACTTCCAGTTTTTGCTAATCTTCTTGAATGATTGTGTGGTCTTGTTGTGTCCTGATGTTTCTATAGAGCAGGCAGTCGTCGGCAAAAAGTCTGACTGATGATCTTACTGAATCTGGTAATTCATTAATGTGGCAAAGGAAGAGGACAGGGCCGAGTACAATTCCGTGTGGCACTCCGGAGTCAACTGTAGCCTCCTCTGACTCATCTCCATCAATGACTACCTTCATCTTCCTCTGAGTTAGAAACCTTTCTAGCCATCTGTTGATGGATCCTCGAACACCGTAATCATCAAGCTTATGGAGCAACTTGTTATGGGGGACAGGGTCGAATGCCTTTGAGAAGTCAAGAATTGCAACATCAGTTTGGAGTCCGACATCATATGATTTCATGAAGTCATGCAGTGTGACTAATAGCTGTGTCTCACATGAGTATCCTGACCTAAATCCATGGTTTAATGATGTTAGCACTCTATGCCTTTCTAGGTGTTTCAGCATGTGTTTACAGATTACATGTTTTAGTATTTTGCATGGCACTGATGTTAGTGACACCGCCAGAAGATTATGTATTTCACTCGCCAGGGAAATACATAATCTTCCAGCCACCCGCCAGGGAAATACATAACCTCCCAGCCACCCTCCAGGGAAATACATAGCCTCACAGCCACCCCCTAAAGTTAATAGTAGGTCCCTAATCAGCAATTAGCATTCATATCATGCAAACTGGAGTTTATGAATAAACACTTACATTGATTAAACTTAATGATCATTCAGTGAAATTTAAATATAATTTTCAGTAATATATAACTATATGAGTAATATGGCATATGTAGTGTACGAGTCAGAAACTGCTTCCCTTAGAGAGAACCTGGGTACACCCGGGTTTTAGTGAGATCTGTGCTGCGCATCTTATTTGTATGTACTGTGTTTTCTTGTCTTTGTCCTGTGTCTTGTGTGCCCATTTTTACCAGTGTCTCTGGATAGTCAATTCTTGATTGTCCCTTCGAACTTTTCATTGTTTATTTACATTAAAAGATTATAGCATATCAAATGTTACAATATATATTCATGAATTAGATCTTTTTCTTCTTTGCAAAATGTATTCTTAATAAATTAAGACTTTTTAATTATTTAGCATCCATTACGTTATAAGGGTGATTTGTGATATACGGAGTCTGATTATCCCTTTGGTATCTTCAAACTCTCCTTGTCAATTTGATTCTTAACTCCCATCAAGTGGACGTCCTTTTAAACGAGGTTGTACCCCACAGCAGAGAAGTGGGCGTCCTTTTAAAGGCGGTTGTTCCCCACAGCAGAGAAGTGGACGTCCTTTTAAAGGTGGTTGTTCCCCAAAGCAGAGAAGTGGACGTCCTTTTAAAGGCGGTTGTACACCACAGCAGAGAAGTGGAGGTCCTTTTAAAGGCGGTTGTTCCCCACAGCAGAGAAGTGGACGTCCTTTTAAAGGCAGTTGTACCCCACAGCAGAGAAGTGGACATCCTTTTAAAGGCGGTTGTACCCCACAGCAGAGAAGTGGAGGTCCTTTTAAAGGCGGTTGTACACCACAGCAGAGAAGTGGACGTCCTTTTAAAGACGGTTGTTTCCCACAGCAGAAAAGTGGACGTCCTTTTAAAGGTGGTTGTACACCACAGCAGAGAAGTGGACGTCCTTTTAAAGGCGGTTGTACCCCACAGCAGAGAAGTGGACGTCCTTTTAAAGGCGGTTGTACCCCCACAGCAGAAAAGTGGACGTCCTTTTAAAGGCGGTTGTACCCCACAGCAGAGAAGTGGAGGTCCTTTTAAAGGCGGTTGTACCCCACAGCAGAGAAGTGGACGTCCTTTTAAAGGCGGTTGTACCCCCATAACAGAGAAGTGGACGTCCTTTTAAAGGCGGTTGTACCCCACAGCAGAGAAGTGGACGTCCTTTTAAAGGCGGTTGTACCCCACAGCAGAGAAGTAGACGTCCTTTTAAAGGCGGTTGTTCCCCACAGCAGCGAAATTGACGTCCTTTTAAAGGCGGTTGTTCCCCAAAGCAGAGAAGTGGACGTCCTTTTAAAGGCGGTTGTACCCCCACAGCAGCGAAATTGGCGTCCTTTTAAAGGCGGTTGTTCCCCACAGCAGAGAAGTGGACGTCCTTTTCAATGCGGTTTTACACCACAGCAGAGAAGTTCTGTCCTATTTAAAGTGAACGTCCTTTTAACGCGGTTGTACCCATCAGTAGGGAAGCTGACGTCATTTTAAGCGCGGTTGTACCCCGCAGCAGAGAAATGGACGTCCTTTTAAAGGCGGTTGTTCCTCACAGCAGAGCAGTGGACGTCCTTTTAAAGGCGGTTGCACTCCACAGCAGAGAAGAGCACGTCCTTTTAAAGGCGATTGTACCCCAGAACAGAGAAGTGCACGTCCTTTTAAAGGCGGTTGTTCCCCACAGCAGAGAAGTGCACGTCCTTTTCAATGCGGTTTTACACCACATCAGAGAAGTTCTGTCCTATTTAAAGTGAACGTCCTTTAAAACGCGGTTGTACCCCACAGCAGGGAAGCTGACGTCATTTTAAACGCGGTTGTACCCCCACAGCAGAGAAGTTGACATCCTTTTAAACGCGGTTATACCCCACAGCAGGGAAGTGGATGTCCTCTTAAACACGGATGTACCCCCACATCACAGAGAAGTTGACGTCCTTTTAAGCGTGTTGTACACAACAGCAGAGTTATGTCCTATTTAAAGTGGACGTCATTTTAAAATCGGTTGTACCCCACAGCAGAGAATATATGTCCTATTTCTATGCCCAACAGGTTCATTCAGTGGATCACATGTTGTAGGGGGTCTGTGTGCACCTGCTATTTGGTTGAGGGATTTACACGTATATTAATTATCATTGAGTGGCGCTCTGTATCATATGTAACGCTCGAGTGTGTGTTCATTTTTTTGGGCAAGAAATAAAACGTTTAGCAATGGATTCCTGTCTAACTCAAGGACACATGGAATTATGTAAAAATGTTATCTTTGCAATATTAATTGAGTCTTGGTGTTTGATTCTAGTCTTACAATGAAGAAGGTGTGTCTCGTCATCTGTGTCTTGGTAATGTTCAGTAAAATGGTTTATGTCAACGCTACTGGGACATGTCTTGCCACCAAGGAGAAGGGATACCTGCAAACAATCAGGAACAATATACAGCAAATAACATCTCAGATCGCTGGCTTGGAGAACAGTCTGAAAGGTAAATAATGTCTCAGATTGCTGGCTTAGAGAACAGTCTGAAAGGTAAATAAAGTGATTCCGTTTCCACCATCTTCCCTATATATTTCATAACATTCTCATGAAGTCATTCCTTATCTGATTTTCTTGAAATTTCCAGCATTAAATGCAGAAATAAATATAGTTTCTTCTTCGTATAATATACAAATAATTTTATTTCTACTTTCTCTTAAGAATTGATTTAAAAACAAAGTTTAATTTTTTCACCAAATCTTACTATATAATCATATAAAATTGTGACGTCAAGAATTTACATTTGTGTTTAAATCATAAATGCTTGCAAATTTTCGGAAAAAAAATGAAGATATTAAGATAAACTTTAATTAATTATGTTTTTAAAGGTGAAAATTTCATGAAAATCGGCTAAAGAATGACTTCATGAGAATGTTATGAAAATAAGTGGTTTTATATGAAATATATAGGGAATATGGCGGAAACGGAATCACTTTTGTCCGCATGCTGTATAATATAATATTCTGTAAAACAGAAAATCGCCCCAATGTTGAGGTCATCACAACAAACTTCCATCGTCATTAGCACGAGCTTGTTGATCGTTACAAAATGTTCATATCTCAAATGGCAATGAATATGTTCCCTTTGTGTAGATTTTTGTTCCTTTCCTCCCTCCCTGGAAAGAATTTTACTGGACTTGATTACATGAGTAACACGGACGTCTTATAAGAAACAGGAACTGATTCAATCCTAAAGATTAGGATTTAATTGTGTTCGTCATATGTTCTCATGTTTGTAAGTCCAGCAGCTTTGTTTCGTAGCAGGAATATGCTAGTAAATGGTTGATTGATGTTGTGTTGCTTAGCAAGGACAAGAGAAAAAGATTCAGCTATATATAATAGCTATACAGGAAAGAGAGAGGATGAAACCACTATGGCAACGACTTTTTGCTGCCATTGAAAAAGTATAGATTGTGGGAATATGGTAACGATGCTGTCATTTTGTTGCAGTTACGATGTGCAAACTATTTTCAAAATCTACAAAAGAGGTCTTTTATATGTTTAACTTGCAGGGAATATAACACTCTTCAAGCTATGGTCCACGGTCAGACATTGAGTATTTTAACCTGACCTCCGCTCTTCGATGTCCCTACTTGCTGCCTGGCCATGCGCAACCTCCGTTGGTTGAGTCCTGTGAACTGTTACACGTACCTAGGCTATAAATACATTCCTCCATTCTTAACTTAAATAAATAATACATTTTATCGAGTACTATATTTACATTTACTTTTTATCATCAGGTACCAAGATCGAAAGCTCTGGATGTCAAAAAGGTTGGCATAGATATCGAGAACATTGTTATTTCTTCAGTTCTGAAAAGCGTAATTGGTTCCATTCCGAGGTAATCAAAATAAATTATTCTCTTAGTCGCGATTCATTCATAATTTTTCATTTATTTCCTTTGGAATCTAAATCTGATGTTGTTTCTATTATACCAAGAATCTATTATTCAGCAAATGACAGAAGTCCGCGGATTGTAGCAGTAATTGTGTCATGTAAATCATTATCGACAAATGTATTCACTCAGGAGTCGAAATGGTCTTAGACCTCGGTCAGAGGCGTAGCTGTATATACGTTGTCACGCCATGGCGTGCACACCGTTAGGTTATACAAAATTAGGATATAAAATTTATAATAATAAGATTTTTCGGTGTTATACATCACGTACATGATTTTTAATTACAACACTATTTCATTCAGGTGTTCATTTTTTCCTGGTTGCGGTCCGTCTTCCGTAATTGAAATCGTCAAAGTGAAATACAGCCGAATTGATATCAAAATGTGACTTGTTTCAACCTCATTTATAATAAACATTGAAATTCTTTCCAACTTCTATATCACGTACATGATCTTTAATTACAACACTATTTCATTCAGTTGTTCATTTGTTCCTGTTCTAGTTAAAGGTCTTTATCAAACAGAATTATGCGGTTTACATGTAATGCAGTTAGTACGTATTTAAATCACATAAAGCTATTTCTATTTTTCATACGTTGGGGAGACGGGGTGGGGTGATTTATCAAGTACATCAATCTGTCCTGTTTTCATGTTGGGCAGAAGTCGCTATTGTACATTCGAAATATTAATTGCGAATTTATCAAGTGCGATGCACATGCTACCTGTCTAGTATATTATGTGGGTTTTTTTCTCGATCTACAGTTCAGAGGAGATGTGGCTATATTGGTATTTCTTAAGACAATGGCAAATTCTAACATGACGTCACTCTTTCCCTTTATTAAAAAAAAACCAGAATTATTTCTTCGTATTATCTCATTAGCACATGCGCCGATGAACGTGACTGACGTTTTCATTGGCAGCATAAATTGTGACCCGAATAATGCCGATAGAGGGCGCAGTATTATTCGAGTTACATAAATTGTGTGCGACATTTTCCGCAAGCGTATGTATAAATGACCGTCTTCCAATCAAAGTATACTACTGTATTTGTACTCTTAGACATATCAGAATCGAAATAAATCATGGAAGCCAGAATGTGTTTTGAGTTTTAACATGGATTGGCGGATATTAGTAAATTTTATCCCTCGCGTCTGGCTCGGGATAAAATACTAATATCCGCCAATCCATGTTAAAACTCCCAACACATTCTGGCTCCCATGATTTATTATCCCCCCGCGATAGCGGTGAGAAGATATAGTAATAGCGGCTGTCTGTTCGTCTGTCCGTCTGTCCATCCGTCACACTTTCTTGTTTACGCGATAACTTGAGTAAACATGGATAGATTTGCATAATTTTTTGCATGTGGCTTGTAATTATCATTATTTTAGATGGGTTCTAACATAGAAATATTTGAAGCAAGGGTTTTGGGGGAAAATCTTAGTTTTTGGTTGAAAAATCAACAATTTTGAGAATCGTGTCTTGTTTACGTGATAACTTTAGTAAACATGGATATATTTTAATAATCTTTGCATGTTGCTTGTAAGTATGTTATACATTAAGACTGCAGTGCTGCTTTTTATAAATATATAAAACTAAATATTTTGCAAGTGTGGGGGGATACGTCGCGCATTCATGCGCTAGGCGGTTCTTTTATTTCTTAATTATAATCCAACTAGTTTAACCCCGTAACTTTTTATTGAAGTACCTGAACTAAGTCAGGAAAGTGAGCAATCATGTATATTGTGTGTTAGGGATATCGAATTTTCCTATTTCTACGATTTTTCTATTGAATTTTTGGAACTTTTCCGACGATGTGATACTTTTGTTTTCCATTTTATTATAAGTTGTGAAAAAAGAATTATGATGATGTATCTGTAACAGGGTCTCCAAGAGAAATTTTGCAAGGCGTAACAATACTGCTTTGGGGTCTGATAACAGGCTGAAACTTCTCTCAAAAAGTGTGGATTTGAGTTGAATATACCAAAAAATAATGAAATGAAAAAATCAAAATAAAACGTCAATGACTAAGGCTATGGGGCCCTTCAGAGATTCACGGGCCCTTTCGTGGCTCGTCGAACGTAATCATGGCATGCACACTATTAAGCCTTAGCTATGTCCATGTCTATAGTCATCAATGAAATATTTATTGCATACTGAAGTTAGGTAGTTGGTCTGTTTATTATACCACAACTAAAATGTTGTTTTTATTCAAATATATAATATTGACATCTTAATAATTTGGCGATAAGTCATTTGATAAAGAATATCGGCGGATGAATGTGCACTTGTATTTCATGCATAGTGTAGATCAATGAAATATATCTCCTTTGATAAATTAGGTTTGACAAAATGTATAGAATGTTGAAAAGTGAGCAATACAGCCTACCCATTCGGTCCGCACATTTTCTGGTCAAAAAATTATTAATATTTTCACACATATGAACCTTTTAGTCAATCTTTTAATTACTTTTTTTTTATTGAAAACTTTTACAATGACTTAACGAAATTAAACAGATTGTTCAAATATAAGTACTTTTAAATAATGTTTCAAAGATACATGTATAAACTCTATACATCTTAATTATGTATAGGTGAAACAATAGTTTTCCATGTTTTATGAATTTTAAAGCTCGAGGCGCAGCCGAGAGCTTTAAAGTTCATAAAATATGGAAAACTAGTGTTTGACCAATTTAGAACATAATCACATATCCGAGAAAAATAAAAGAAACAATAATTAGCAATAATTAGTCAAATAATGAACTTTCAGTATCTGTACAGAGAAAAATGTATTCACTTAAAAAGTCCAAACAAATAAAATGTAATGTACCCTTAAGACTTTTCTTTTTAATGTGATCATGATTAAAACTGTTTCTTAAATAAGTGAACCATGAGTTAAAAATGCTCACCCCCATGCTAGTAATTATCTATAGGTTATAGTTAGAAAGATGGATGGAAATGTTCCTTGCTTTAATCTTTTTTCTGAAGAAAACCAAGATTGGCATTTAGAAGATTTAGATTTAATTCAGACTCAGCAACTAATTTTCAGTAGCAAACCCGAAAATAGTAGTAATAATAGATTTGCAGATGCTGTGTCTACCACAGTATTTATAAACGATATCGATATATTGAAAATGTGAAATTTCAGTTATATTTTTAGCTTTTGCTTTGCTCT
>MJUT01046560.1:188988-199883 GCA_002080005.1 Gigantidas platifrons | reverse complement strand
TAAGAGTCTGAAAGTACAGTTCTAAATATTTTTATCATGAATTTATGTAATTTTGCTAAAGTAATCGTCTCTCGTTGCACCAAAGATGCAAGTACTATAAATTGGTGGAATGAAAATGCATGTTCTTCAGATGATTTAAAACTGGACATTCCTGCTCATAGTCAACTTATCAGTACTCAAACCAGGCATGCTCTTTACCAAACATTCATGGAAAAATACCCCAAAATGCAAATATCTTTTGAAAAATTTAAGTATAAGCTGCCAAGGATCCAGAAATACATGACAAATACCAAGTACTGAAAAAATAACAACAAAAATGGTGAAAAGATGGAATTTATTAGGTTACACTCTCTCCGCAGTTGGTTTAAATTACCTGAAAATGACAAGAAACAACATCAAATTGAAGATTGTGACAAATGTCAGTCAATTATTTCTAATGCGATTCTCCATACAAGATCTGCTTCAGAAGGCACAACAGAGTTATATGAAGTGTGCACCAGTATTTTTGAAAAGTTGCAAAGTATATCCCCATCAACCAGCCAGAACTCCAACAAAAGAGCTGAGCAAGTATTAAGTGTACTTGAACCAATATTAGAGAGCAATTTTAATGAAAGCATCAAGGAAGCTGCATGTAAAAAATATAAGCTAACACCGAAATTGAGTTCAAGTGAAAAACAAAAAGAGAAGATCAAAGTCCTTCGCGAAAACAACAGCTCAATGACAAAAATCTTGGGTAATAAGGAAAATGACGTCACTAATTTCCTCTCATCATCTAAATCGTTCAGCCAATATAACAAGGAACGAATGGAGACATTTTTCGTACCAAAATCAATTGCAGAGACCAATGTTCAGAAACGCTTCGAAGATGAAAAAGCTCAACGCAGAAAGCCAAAAGTCAGTATAGGGAAATTCTCCAACTATCAATTTGACAAAACAAAATTTCTACAGGACAAGACATCTATACCAAGTGGGACACCTGTCAGTTGGACCGAACTTGCGCGAAAATACCAGGTACGAAATGCAGAAGGAAACGCGCCCGGAAAACCAGAGAATAAGTGGCCGTGATTATTTCCGCCGAGTCCGAAGACCGAAGCATAAACTAGTTAAAAGGTTATCAATCCCAATGACACGACCAGTTAGTAAGTTGAAAGAAGACATCAAACATCAAGTAGAAACTGGCAAATTAAATATAGGAGTTAAAATTGCCCCCAAAATTGTTAAAACTAACATAATAAATGATGACGGGAAATTGGTTGATAAAACATATTCTGTATATGGAAGGAAAATACCCCTGAAACAAATACTTGAAGAAATGACAGAAGAACCGATAGGAATGGGCATTATCCGTTGGAATAAGGACAGTATCGATAACATAGGAATGACTGAAGCGACAAATTTTTTTTATCTCAAATAGATGAACCAGTTCCTGATGACCTAGAAACAGCACGTATCAAAATTTCAGAGTTAGGACAAAGAAGGCATCTTAAAGTTTGGCATGACCACTCCGATATTCTCAATCGCACATATTTTAGCATTATGATCTCTTGCATCTATGACCGCGCCTTCTACCTTAGAAACCAGGAATATAAAGCCAAATACCCTGACAGAAAACCCGTTGATGTTCAATCTCTTGTTGAAAAACCAAAAATGCATATATTTGGACAATCAAAAAGCACAGATATTGATCAGATGTCATATACCCCAACGCGTACTCAAGATTTACAAACACTCGATCTTCCAACTGTTGGATCCACGGGAATTAAGATCTACAATGTTATGAGAATTTTTACCGGGGACAATCCAGCACGTCGGTTTGAATGTGGACAGCAACGAGGGGGAACTACAGTTGCCTTTGTGGAATTCATGTGAAAGACCATAGTAATATGGCTGCTGCTCTCCATAAAAAAACCTTATCTCTACAGCAAAGACTAGACATTTTCAAAGAAGGGACAATGTGGAAACATTTCTCAGCTTCAAACATTAATCCTCTTTCTAATCTGAAGAAGAACGACCTAATTGATGAATTGGATTCCAGAGACATAGATGTTTATAACTTGAATAAAACTGACCTCCAGTCCAAATTGTCTGAAATATTACATGGTATTCAACGACCAGCAGCACTTATTTGTCCGTCATTATTCAACGATGATACTCTTTCTACTCTTAACTGTCAGCACTATGAAATCAGCAATTGTGAACCATTACATGATATTACCAATGTTGTCCAGAACCTGCTTACAGAACTACCTCATCATATGCCATCGCCCTCTCTTCAGAAACAATATCAAATCTTTTGTGAATTACTAATAGGAGACAAAAATCAGATTAAGGGTAGCGATGCACGTTTATATGCAATTAAATTGGCACAGTTTTCTCAATCAAAGTATGAAGAAGGTCTTTTAAATTATGACATACCTGCCTTATGCAATGCATTGACTGAAATTATCAGAATTTGCTACAGTACCGAAGATAAAAGATCACCAAAACAAGTTCTGCGTCTTTATAATCAATGCTTTCAGTTTGGACTCCTTGTAACACATGCAATTGAAAAACCGGTTAAACTGTCTGCTAGAAGGTTTTTCGGCATCCACTTCCATAGCTTGGTTATTCATTTCCCAGAAATCTACAGTTTATTTTGTTTGGGTCTTTAATTCCGGAAGATGAGGAACGCACGTTTGGAGATTTGCGATCTATCTCAGAGAAGACAAGTAACAGACAGGCTCCTCTTGTTGTTGACAACTGCATGCTTAGGTACCTTGCCAAAGAGAAAAGAAATGATCGATCTGAGAACTTCAACAAACAGGAGTCCATGATAAGCAAACAAGCCCGTCTGCTACCGGATGCTGTAAACACAATTATACCAGCTTCAACCATAAAAACTAGAAGTTCACTCATGCAGGCACATTGTAGGCGGATATCTGATTTTCTTGTGCTAGGCGAAAATGTTTGGTGGTATTGTAAAGATGGACATATCTGTTTCCTCGATGGACCTGAACAGCCTGTAGGTCATTCTCCTTCCCTTCATCACTTCAGATCAAGTTCCCTTAAGGAAGAATACAGCTATTTAGAAAAACATTGGGCCAATTGTATTTGGAAATTCGAAAACGAAGGCATGAAGCTTCCTCTCCAAAAATAAAAGTATACAAGAATGGTAAACTCTCCCGTACCATCAACACTGGCTTCACACTGGAAAATAATATCAATGGTAATTAGCAAACAAGAGTTAAATATTAAGAATTATCCAGTTTTGTTTTTTTAACTGACCTTATCAGATACAATGTGTGTCTTATTTGGATGAGGCTAAGAAACAGGGGTACTGCGAGGCTCTGCCAAGCAGTCCCTCAGTTTGGTGCCGAATACAAATAAATCTCATATAAAAAGACATCATACCTAGGCTATATTGTCTTTATACTACAATATAATATTTTTTCTCAGTTTCCTATATAAAAAAATAATTAAAATTTGTATTCTCTGTCATAGGCCCCATTTAAACTAGAACTGTGAGTGACCTCATTGAGTGATACCCCCCCTCCTCCCCCCGCTTGCAGTTTAATAGGAGTTGCACTTACAAGGTACATGTCCGCCCCCCTTTTTCGTGAAAGTATAAGTTGAATTATCTCCCCTTTTAAATTTTGGACATCAACCATATTCCTTCATGCACATCTGCAGGTAGTGTACTACAACAGTACAAGTGTGTAAAGTTTCATAAAAATCCAATAAGCCGTTTAGGGGGAGTTGTGCTTACAAGGTACATGCCCCCCCTTTTTAATAGCAAGATACATCATGTACACATTTAAACTAGAGGCTCCCATGAGCCTGTATCGCTCACCTGACATAACTAAGTCCTCTTAGGAATGTCTGCATGCCGAATACATCTAAGTTACTATTCAAATCCCATAGAGTTCTATGTTAAAACTATGTCTGCTCATGGCAGCCATCTTGGATGGAGGTAGTAGTCATCGGACACAATTTTAAAAGTATACTACCCAAGGACCATCCATGCCATATTTGCTTTAAATTGGCTGACTGGTTTCAGAGGGAAGACTTTTAAACAATTTTCCCATAGGGTCCTATGTTAAAACTATGTCTGCTGACTGCGGCAATCTTGGATGGAGGTCGGGCTCACACTCACAGGACATAATTTTGAAAGTTGACCACCTAAGGACCATTCATGCCATGTTTGCTTTAAATTGACTTGCTGGTTTCAGAGGAGAAGACTTTTAAACATTTTTTCCATAGGTCCTATGTTAAAACTAAGTCGAGTCATGGTGGCCATCTTGAATTTCCGGTCAGCGAACGATTCACAAGTTTAGTACAGGATCACCCAATGATCATTCCTGTAAAGTCACAATTCAATTGGCTTAGTGGTTTCTAACAAGAAGATTTTTAAAATTTCGACCAATCAGAACACATTATGGGCCCTGGCAGCCATGTAAATGCCACCTTGCTTTAAGCCAAGGACATCAAAAAAGAAATTCATCTGTTATTAAATCAGTAAATTTATAATGCCATTCATGTACTTATTTCAATGAGACAAGCCAATTAACATGATTAATATTAAAATATTTTATTTATATATCTTTCTCTTTGTTTTAAATTAAAAGTGTATCCAATCTCTAAATTGACTATATAGGCAATGTAGATCTAGAGTAAGAAGCATAAGATTGGTCACATTATGTCAATCACAACAATATTATTTTTTCTCCCTTTTTGACATGTTTGAGAATAAGTCACAGCAAAATTCTAATGCAGTCATTGTTATAACATCAAATTGTTTGGATAACAATTCATTAATCCTGGGTGTACCATTGAATGTGAAATCTAAGATTTTGTGACAGTAAAATCTACCATTTACCTGTTCAAATCCTAAAATGTAATACAGATATCTGTACATGTAAATATATACATTACTCAGTTATTGCAATTGAGTTATATCTGAGAATTCATTTTGGTTAAAAATGAGTAAAAGCAATACATTTTTAAACAAACAGATGGAAATGAAGACAGCAGAGGAACTAGTTATCAACCATGTCAACCTGAAACACAGATGGAGACATCAATGTCGGATTCTGGTATGTATAAACTTGTATGTGTTTACATGCCAGTAACCTCAATTTTTTATTTTGAGATTTTACATTTTATTGTTTATTTAGCTTAGATTGTCATGATTATTGGCAAAGTGAAATGACCAGCTGCCATGATGACTGGTACACAATATTTGTTTAACCTTGTATGACATTGCTTTATCACATGTTCATATACATGAGCAGAAGCTTTCACATAACTTATTCTAAATTTGTAATCTTTTTTATAATAAAGCTATGGGAAAAAACAATCTAAGTTGTAAAAATACACTAGTCACTCTATTATAAGGCCACCTGTATTGAAGGAACAATATGTACTTAGGTGGCATTAGAGGAGGACACTCGGTACTTATAATATTGGTCATATGAATTGGCCTCTCATGGGAGTTACAATAAGTCAACAGGATCAACTACTGTATAATCCTTAAAACTTTAAATTAATTGTGAGAGGAAAATTTTATTTAGGGACTGCTACATGTAACTGTTTAAAATTACACCTTAATAAAAGTATAATTAGGTTTCCTTCCCTTTCTTCACATATAAAAATCATATGAATTTTCCACATTTTATTTACACATGAATAGAGTTACATGTACTTGTGAGATCCATGAAAGGCACTTCAGCCTGTCTGAACAATGCAAAAAATGCTTATCTTATTGTTCAATATTCTCTCCAGCATGTTTAGATACAATACCAAACATCGAAGAGCATGAGAACAGATCAGAGACCGCCACATATGTTTATACAGCCCAACCCACCGTAATACAGGAAAACTTTCAAATGTCAGAACACAAGGAAGGTAAGCATTCGGGGCATGAAATTGAGTCAATATTACAAATATATAAAGTAAAATATGCATGATGAATTTTAACCAGACCTGTTTAGACACTAAATAGTGCTACAGTATATTATAACGCAACACATAAACAGTATCTACATAGTATCTGGGTGATATATATAATCCCTGATAAGCTGTGATAGAATTTGGCAAGGTTGAAAATGAGTACATTCTGTAGTTGTATGCTTGCAGGTGAACAGGAAAAGACAAGAGTGAGGGCAAAATATAAAGAATTTCTACGTCAGAGGAATATACAAGGTAAAATCAACCTTTTCAATATTATAATTATGATCATTCCTGCAAAGTCACTATTCAAATGGCAGCCATGTTGAATTTCAAATCAGCACCAAAAAACACAAATCTGGTAGAGGACCATCCAATGAACATTTATGGCAAGTTTGGTTCAAATCTGTTCAGTGGTTTCAGAGGAGAAGATTTAAATGTGAAAAACTAACGGACGGACGGACGCTTACCCATGACAAAAGCTCACATGGCCTTCGGCCAGGTGAGCTAAAAATTCTTGAACCAATCATAATGTTTTTGCATGCAGTGTGAAGGCCATAATTTTTTCTTCAAAATTCAGGGTCAAAATATTTATTTATGGAAAAAACAGCCCTTCAAGTTATAGTCTGTCCCTTACATGTATTTGTATTAAAATGTCAAATTCTTACTTATTTTATTAAGCAACAGCAAAGAATGAAAAGACCCATGTGAGCACATCTTGCAAGAGAAAATTATATGAAGACAACACAGAAGGTACATTGTATAAATATTCATGAATTTTATGTCTTTCAGCATGTTCAGAAACAATTTTATTATAATTTTATACTACATTCACCTCATTGTTACATTGTATGTAGGATTTTGTCCAACATTCTTAACTTTTGACTATTTTATTGGATTTTATTTTATTTAGTGGTGGAGGAAGCCAAAGTACCCAGAGAGAACCACCGACCATGGGCAAGTAACTGGTAAACTTTATCACATGCGGCTGCTATTTTATTGGAATAATCAAGGTAATATATTAAACATAATTACATTACTGAAGATTTATCCATACAAATGTTTGAGCTATTAATAATTTGACAGAAAATACAAATGTATCTACTGAATATTAGAGATTGAGTTTCTACACTTCTCAATGTTATAGATAAATTTAGTGGAAAAAAGACTACATTGGACATAGCCAGAGACATATTAGGTGACACTGAGGAAATCAACAACTACCAGAAATTTAAAAGGCTCACACGGGCATATCCAGAAAACAAGAACTTCAAGAGAAATCTAGATGTTGCCTTCGCAAAACTACAAATAGCCATCAGTAGAGGTCACAACAAGCTGAAGTCAGAACTGGAAAACATTCAAAATCCTGTATTACGTGAGAACAAAAGGAAAGCAGAAATGTTGATGAAATACTGGGGAGTTTACTACTACTAAGTAAAACTTCTACCCGATGATAAAATCTACTAAACTAATCTGTATGAGGATAAATTCATGTAACAGTGGCATTTTACCAATTCAGTAGTTTAATTGGTATGGCGCGCAGGCAAAGTAATGCCTTAGGCCGTGTCATTTGTTACGTGACTATCCTCAAACCAGCAGCAACCCAGGCCAGTAACATTCCACCAGTGGATAATGCACACCGCACAACCGCATTGTATCATTTTGATCAACTGCCGATTGATCCGATCAAAATTGTTTGTTTACAACAAGAGAAGTGGTTCAGCATGGGTAAAACATTTGATATTTTATGCCTTTTCTGTCGGAGTTATGAATTGATCTGTGCGTGAAAAGGATGACTATGTGTTTCTTTATGAAAACTATTATTTGTTCAAAGTCCACCGAAATGTCAATGAAATAAGAAAACAAATAATAGTTTTCATAAAGAAACATATAATCATCCCTTTCACACACAAATCAATTCATAACTTCGACAGGAAAGGCATAACATATCGAATGTTTTACCCCTGCTGATCCACTTCTCTTGTTGTAAACAAACAATCTTGATCTGATCAATCGGCAGTTGATCAAAATGATACAATACGGTTGTACCGTGTGTAATGGAAAGCAAGCATTGAAGGTATATTTATTTTCGTGTTAATTTTTATTTCTGTGTTAATTTTTATTATTATCTAGTAGTATTTAAGGAATATTTGAAATTGTTGAACAGGTTATACTTGCATAACCTGGTTTGGGTCAGTTTACGCATGATACCTGTTCAACAATTTCAAATATTCCTTATAATTAAATTTTTACAACAAAAGTTAATGATTCCTCGATTTTAATTACGATTATTTCATGTGACTATTTGAATTTGTCGTTAGCGGATGAACACGTTGGTGACGTCACAATACCAGCCCATGTTATACAGTATAACCAATGTTGCTCCAGGCGGATCAGCCAATCGGATTGCAGTATTCACATCAAATTGAATTATATTGGAATAAGTTCATTCATCACAAAACAAAGAGAAAAAACACACAGCAACATTGTTTTTTATACACTAACATTCAGTAAAAAGTTTCCGAAGATATACGTATATTATTTATCCTGCAATGACAGCATTTACCGACCAATATAGCCTGCCCAATATTGTTTTTGGATATTGGTCAGTTATAAATAGAACATTGACAATGTGTTTCCAAAGAAATATACAAAAAAATGTATATGTGACGTCCAAATAAACAGAGGTTCGCGTTATTTTTACGTCACCCATTTCAAATTTTTAAAGGTTTTTAATGAAAAAATTATTTCAAATACTTTTATCATCGTCCAGTAAACGTTTATTTACGATTTAAGATTGCAGGATAAATACAATACATGTGCACTGTCGAAGCATATAGGTAAATATGTGTATTCGGCACAAAACGCGGGAAAAGACTCGTCGAAGCCTCGCCTTTTCCCCCATTTCTAAGCCTCATACACATATTACCTATATGATTCGACAGTGCACAAGTATTGTATATTTATTCAGTACTTATAATGACATATCCATAGAACTATATTCAGATTATAATTGGGTTGATTGATTGATTTTTGGTGTTTAACACCATTTTCAACAATATTTCAGCAATATCATCAGTGAAAGAAATTAGGAAACTGAAATCACAGGACAGTCAGACCAGTGAATGCCTAAGATTTACTGGTCCAAACAGAATTTCACTGGTCCGACAAAAAAATCTGAACACTGCAGCGCCATATTGGATAATTATGAAATAGAAAACCCCAGAGAAGTTCGAGAAATTACTTCCGAATGATTATTGATTACTGCTTGCCAGACGATTTTATGCGCGACACCAACACCATACCAGTAGAGACCGATCACGTTTTTTTATGCACGATATTGTTTATCAACAACATGAAAAATATATGTTATGAGACAAAGGTTTTAAAGACAAAACATATATCTATAATGCTTTATTGATTTCCTACCAAACATTCGGACTAGTGTCATTGAGAAATTTACCGGTCCAACACGAGATTTACCGGTCACGGTCCGTCGGACCTGTGCCAAATTCGACCGCTGTATCATGGCGACCAGTTTTAGTGATGGAGGAAGCCAGAATACCCGAAGAGAACCACCAACCATGGGCAAGCAACTGGTAAACTTTATCACTTGCGGCTGCGAGTCGAGTGCACCCTTTTTTGTAATTTACAAAGCTGGGCGCGAACCCACGCCATATTGGTGATAGGCTTGTACGAGTTGCTAGATCCAGCTATCTAACTCATTGAGCCACCCGGTCCCCTGATTATAATTGGGTTGATCATGTTTATGTCACAGTGACACCAACAAAGTTTGTATAATTGTATGTTTTTCATTGTTCTCTTCAATTTTTGTTCGGAATTATTTATGATTTTGCAGCATGTTGTTTCTTCTGCCCTTTCAACATTTCTTTAAACAATTGTGTGTTGGTTTTTTTGTGCAGCTTTAACTGTTTCCCAACTGATGACGCCCGGACAGTTAAAGTCAATCAAGGCAATAGAAGTATCAAATTTAAAAAAACAGATTGAACACTTTGGTCAATGGGGTTTAACTCACAATTTTCTTCATTAATTTTCTGATATATAATTGACACCAAAATTGGCAAAAATGTACTTTTAAGATGAATGCACCATTTAAAAGTAAAATTTTAAAAACTTTATAATANTATCCTGTAGGTGCACAAGGAGATGTAGATCCAGAGTAGGAGTAGATGCGTATAACAGTGGCATTTTACCAAACCAGTAGTTCGATTGGTATGGCACTCAGGCAAACTTACATATATTGCCTTAGGCCATGTCATTTGTTACATGACTATCCTCAAACCAGCAGCAACCCAGTAACATTCCACCAGCGGATAATGGAAAGCAAGCATTGAAGGTATATTTATTTTCATGTTAATTTTTATTATTATCTAGTAGTATATTGAAATAAGTTCATTCATCACAAAACAAAGAGAAAAAACACACAACAACATTGGTTTTTATACACTAACATTCGGTAAAAAGTTTCCGAAGATATATATTATTTATTCAATACTTATAATGACATATCCATAGAACTATATTCAGATTATAATTGGGTTGATCATGTTTATGTGACAGTGACATCATGTTGTTTCTTCTGCCCTTTCAACATTTCTTTAAACAATTGTGTGTTGGTTTTTTTGTGCAACTTTAACTGTTTCCCAACTGATGACGCCCAGACAGTTAAAGTCAATCATGGTAATAGAAGTATCAAATTTAGAAAAACAGATTGAACACTTTGGTCAATGGGGTTAAACAATTTATTCACGATTTTATTCATTTATTTTCTTCATTAATTTTCTGATATATAATTGACACCAAAATTGGCAAAAGTGTACTTTTAAGATGAATGCACCATTTAAATTAAAATTTTAAAAACTTTATAATAAAACATTTTTGGGGAATTTTCTTTCAACATCAGATACAAATGTAAACTTAATTTTACAATGGTACATTTCATTAAAGGG
>MJUT01046560.1:158017-186812 GCA_002080005.1 Gigantidas platifrons | reverse complement strand
CACACACACACACATGGCCGACTGAAATAACACGATAACCCAGTTTAAAAATTAAAATAGTTAATCTAGTTTTTGTCACTGCCAGTAGCAATAATGTACTGTAGGCCTAGTCAATAATATTCAACCATGGCATTCATGGTCAGTCAGAAAATGTTTCCGTGGAGGAGAAACCCAATACAATCCTCGTAAAACAAGTTATACCTTTGTTGATCTGAACGTTATCAACAGAAAAGTATTATACATTCACAATAAATTGCCTATTCCGTGTAGAAACTTAACTTACATACAGTGAACAGGTGCTTGATCCTTTTGAATGAAAGAAAATTACAAGCTTCTTGGCGACTTAGTTTTCCAAATAAGGAAGAAAAGCCCCGCCTACAAAGCTAGAATGACAGTTGAAGAAAAACGTCTATTGCAAGTTTATCCCGTTAAAATAAAAAGATCTGTGCCAACCACAGACAGAAAATAACATATTTCATCTCATTGGGACAGCAAATGCGTATAAGCATACAAATAATAGACACAATTTAACATTCACGGCAGCGAACTGCAAACGACGCAGGTAAACGACGCGCGCAGCTGTCTATAAATATTCATAAGACCAGAAGAGTTATTTCCCCTTATGAAAGTCGATAAATGTTGCATTAACTTGCCTGCGCAATCTCGATCACGACGGCCTCTAAATAACCCTGAACATACCAACACGACAAGTTTTTGTTTATATACTATATAACTCGTACATGTATGCCCATGATAATGTAATAGATATGCATGTTCAAATTTAGCTTGCAATTATCGTGCATGATGATGCTAATTATCTGATTTCATTATTTTGGACCGTCTTGATAACTGGGTCAAATAAACGATATACATGTATAAAGTATAATATTTATTAAATATCTATCCCATCAATGTATTATTTAACATGTTATTTATATAGATTTGTTCCAAACACCTGCTACAGGAATTCATATACTAGTATTGCATGACAAACATCGCCACAAAATGTTATTTTTTTCAAATTGAATAGTATGTTTACCTTCGATCTGACATGTCAAAACTATGGATTTTTGTAAGATTAAAGCAGTTTTCTTGTCAACTTTATATTTTCTTCGATCATTTAAGGAAAACCTGAATTTAAACGGAAATGTTTTTGAAGATTATTGTCTTTAAACATAATGCTTTCAGGACACAATATGATTTCTTTTTTCTGAGATACCAGTCTACCATACAGAGTTGTCGGACCTTGCAGGCTCTCTATCTCTGTAAACGTCTCAAAAGTAGTCCCAAAAACACGTGATCATGTAACGAACGATCATGTGACAAACTAACCAAAAGATCACCTTTCTTGTCATGTAAATATTCAAAAGCTTTCCTTTGACAGTCCCTCAACACGATGTTCTTGTCATAATCTTTAACAATTGTATCTAATGTTGACATTTTATCGGATGAATAAGTAAACCAAATTACTCAGAGTACTAAAAAGTTTCACAAAAATATAGTTCCAATAAATATAGCTTTTTTAAAATGGTATTTTGCCTCAAATAAAATCATATTTCACGTCAAAACTAAAGATGTATGCAAAAGAGACAAATAACGTCTTAGAAGCAAAATCTAGAGTATATTAATATCTTACAAGAATCTTGTAAAGTCGAGACGTTTACAGAGATCGAGAGCCTACAAGGACCGACAACTCTGTATGGGCGATTGCTGAGATACAGTACTATGCCAAAAGTGAAGATAATTTTAAGATGGGTGCCAACTTCAAATGAACTACATGTACACCTGGGATTTCACATCTTTGTAACAATAACAATAAATATAAGTTCGAAATGAAAATATTGACGTGCGAGGTTCTATGTTATAGGACTAGCCTACCTAGTACTTTGCTATGCATCCCTTAGCTTTAATTGCTTGCTTCTGACGTTAGGGAATATATTTATAATGGTCCTGAATATAATCAATGGGTATGTCAGTCTTTTTGTTGCAAATAGCAGTTTCCAACAACTGACGTGAGGTGATGTTTTGAACATGCTTTTGTAGTTCGTGTTTGATTTAATGCCACATTTCTCTATAGTCTTACGATCAGGACTCTGGGCTGGCTATTCCATGCCATGCAAATCAGTTTCTTCCATATACTTCTCCACTACGCATGACCTATGTACGGGGACATTATCATCTTGAAACACATAATTGTCATCTGGGAAATAACGTGCAATAACGGGCGAAACAAAGTTATCAATGATTTCAATATATTTGTGGGCATTAATATTACCGTCAACAACTGTCAAAGTGCACACACACCTTCATAGGTGATGCAGTCCCAGATCATCAAACTTACACGAACACCATGACCTGGATTCAAGCATGTAGGTGTCCATTCTTCGCCGGGTCGTCACCAAATACGTACGTGGTCATCCATTCCCAATTCTACCTGGCATTTATCACTATAAATCGCCTTCTTCCAGAAATCATTTTCAGTTTTGTGCCTATTTAATTTACACTATGCCAGCCGTTTTTTTCACATTGCGAATTATGATGCTTTTTTTACAACGGACCTGTGATATTTTGTTTCATACAATTTTCGCTAAACAGTTTGGTCAAATACAGGTCGAGCCCTATCCTCATTGAAAATCTTAGTTATTTCCTGGAGTGGACGTTTACTATCTTTACAACTCCATAAAGTTTTCGAGTGTCCCGAGGTGTCAATCGTTTTCCACAGTTCCACGTTGCTTAACACGTTTTAGAACACTATATATTGTTGGTAATGGGTGTCCCGTTTCCCGTGCTATTATCGTCCTTTCAGCCCTGCTTTGTGCAAAGCAGCAATTACATTCTTCTTAGACAAAGACAGTTGAACACATGTTGGTGCCATCTCAAAAGCGATGAAAATTGTAAACAAAGCAGGCGACCCAGAACTTCCGGTGACCTTGTAATGTCATTTAATAGGTCAATAATTTAATTTTATATAAAAAGAGAGTTAACTCTAATTTGATAACAGAGAATCTCACAACCAAACATTGGCAACGAATCTGGGAGCGCAATGACGTCATGCAAATTATCTTCACTTTTGGCAACTATTGGTGTATTCCAAACGGTTTCCTCTTCAGTTTGTTTTCACATTTACTATAACATAGGCCACTATGGTCGATAAAGCGAGCAACAATCGGTCTGTGGGTCGGATAACATTTTTGCCCCGTATGTTTTCATTCTCTGGTTTTCTCTGACCAAAACGTTGGACACTACCGAATTCCATTCAATGTTCGATTTCTAGTCCTAAGAAAACACTAGCGTTTCCTCTGTATTCTCATGCGGTGTTTCCCTCAGACCAGTAAATATCAGATTGTATTTCATCGATCGACACTTTAGGTCCAATAATGTTTCCTTCATTTCGTCTCTCTCGTTCTTCAACGTGTTAAGATTAGCCCCGCTCGTGGTACAATATTCGGCATAAAGTGCTAGCCCGTGGAAAAAACTATATAAATATATGGCTACCGGTAATAATTTTTCTTAAATATTGATAAGCAAAGATAAGCTCGGAGCTATTTTATCTCTCCCAAATTGTCTAACCTTTATACAGGAGTTTTTTCATTCTGTTATCAAATATTTCAACGTCGGTATTTGTGACACTAATACCTGGATGTAAAATGTACACAATATGGCAATTAAATCACAAACTTGCAAAAACACATTTGAGTTTGTACATTGTACTTTTATTAGGTAAAATTCATTCAAGTTGTTCTCAAAGAAAACAACATTCCCAATTTTTATGGGACTTCTCGTCTTCCGAATGATTGTTTCCCTTTTATTTTATTTTGTATCTTACATAATACTTTTGCTAGTTTTGTTTTTGTATCCGGGCCATTCATTTCAATGAAAGCTCCTTATTACTTCTGTACTGCCAGTTTGTCTACAGTTGACTGTTTTAAATTTCGACTTAATACTTTATATCGAGAGTATCAATATGTCTTTTATAGCCCTTTATTCATTTTATTCTACTTGATCTAGGAAAATTATGTTGCAACTTTAAATCTGTTGTCGAAGGAAAAATCATTGGTTAGAAATTTGAGAAATGAAATAAGTGATTTGAAAACAATTCTGGAAGGAAAAGAAAGATATCTTAAAGGCTTGACAGATGAAAAGAACAAACTTGTCGACCAAGAAAAAACATTCAGAGAAGAAAATGTGTCTCTAAAAGAACAGATAAAGAAAAAAGAAGAATATCTCTTATCTGTTGAAAAAGAAATGGGAGAACTGACCAGTACTATAAATGATCTAAAAACTAAGGTTGAACACAAGTCAAATGTCATACGCGAAATAGAGAAAAAGATCATAGAGGAAGAGGGGAATGTTAGGGAAGCCATTAAAGAAAGTAATCGCTTACGCTTTAAAATCGATACACTTCAACAACAACAGCGTGCAGCAGTGGTGGAAGACAGGGACATGTCTAAGAAAATTGAAATATTGGAAAGCGAAATAGACGAGAAAGAAAAGATCATTATGAACTTAAGAAAAAATAAAACAATGACACTTGGGGAAATAGAAGAACATTTGGGAAATATAACGAAAGGTCAGGAGGAAAAACTGGATGATCTGACCAAAAAGGTCGATAGTCAAGCGACAATGATAAAAGAACAGAGCAAACAGATAGCTGGCCTAATGGACGCTGTCACCAGGGCGCTTAACTTACAGGAAAATAAACAATAACAGTTTAAGAATACAATCAGTTAGTTAATGGATGACAAACTTTATATATATGTAAAACATATTTATATATATATGTCTACTACTATATCCGTTCACATCAATCTGTTTTGATTTTAGCTTTAGAAGTGTACGAGGTTTTAAAATTGTCAATGTGTTTATATTATATACATTTCCATGTTTACATGTACCACATATACTGAATGCATATTATTAATTTCTGTTGCGAAATATGTGTGCGTTGGTAACCTAGACTAAGCATAAGTTTTATTCATTAACGGAAATAGTTTTTTGACAAACAATATTAAAACGCAATGTTCGTTGTCTTTTTCAGTATGTTATACATAGTTTGTATTAAAAAATATTGTTGATACAGTACTGTTATTTATATAATAATGTGGTCTTGTCCAGGAAATATCCCAAAAATATTACCCAGGTCTGAGAGACATATTACCCGACCCGAAGGTAAGGTAATATGTCTCTCAGGCCTGGGTAATATTTTGGCATATTACCTGGACAAGACCACATTAATATTATGATTATACTGAGTGTCTAATTGTCCATGTAATATGCCAAGCTATTACCCAGGTAATATGCCAAAATATCACAGTACCAAATATCACTACAGAAACTTACACGAAGTACAATAATGTTGTTTATTAAGTGCTGTTATTTTTGTTCTTATTCTCTCATTAACAACAACTCTTTAAGAATAAATGTAAAGGGGGAATTCATTCAAGGAGAATTCAATTATGAGATTTACAGATTACAGAAATCTGAGAGAATGTAGTATTTTAAAAACCTTGTCTGGAATTAGACCAAGCATTTTATCTGGAAAGTGATCATGATGTGATACCGTGACAGACCATCCCCACCAATCGATTCCTAGTTTAAATGTCTAATTATTTTAATAGTTCGGAAGGCCACAAAATTCTTCCCTCTTTAAATGTAGTAGTTCACAATTGTGGATTTATGATTGACGTATTGTAAGGTCAATTGACGACTATGTAACATATTTTATGTGAAACTTTACGACTATTAATCTAATAAAAAGTACAGATAATTGGATGGTTTCGTTGATAAAAACAGGAAAACGGTTGGTCGTAGAGACCTAGAGTGGGTTGATCAAATCTTTGGATAAAGCTGTCCATAGCATAAGATGAGTTTGAGGATACCAAAAGGGTATTCAGAATCCGTAAATCTATGTGATGAATAAATAGCCCATTCAATGGAAATCCGTCGCTAAAGCAACTCATAGGCCGGCTGGATATCACTGAGATACCGACTTTTGTTACCGTTTCAAATGAAAGTAGATAATGTTAAACGAAAACGAAACCGAGAGCAAAAAATCAAAAGCAACATTGCAACTGTGTAGGAATAGAAAGCGAAACTGAGTTTCCTCCCGGTTTCTACAAGCTACAGTAAAATTAAGCTATAAAATGGGATGCTAGACGCTATTTAAGATGAATTTATTTTAAAAAATGTCGACCAGTCATGGCGAAGCTGCAACATTATGTCTTATTTTAATATCTGGAAACATTTCACCTTGTAAAAGCAGTTTTTATTTTCCGTCTTCTATATCATCTTATTCTAAATTTCAATAATGATACAACCATTGCTTCGCGTATCGTCGGCTAACATTATATATTATTTTAGAAGTCACTGTTATATTGAACCAATAATAGATAAAACGTTATCCGGTTGATTTAGGCAGGTTGATGGATAATGGGTAAACTTGCAACAGTTAGATTAACAATTGGCTAACACCTAACCATTGGATAGCTTCTTTATCCAACGAACAACTTCATCTAACATTTTGAAAAACTCATTTCTCTGGTTTTCACAATAAAAAAAACCATTACAGCATGGTACTTAGAAATTGTTTCAATGTCAAAGGTCAAGGGCGACCTTCACCATTGACCTAAAACCTCGCTATCTATATTATTCGGAAAATGTAATATACTCTCCCAAAAAAGAAACGCAACATGTGAAAAAATAGAATTTACTTCAAATTTTCAACATCATTTTAAATACAGAAATAAGCATTACATTACACTGAAATTTGGCACACTGGTTGTTCAGACGATAAAGTTCATTAAAATGTAAAATTTATCACATTAAAGTCCATAGCGTTCAGATTACGTCACTTCAAATTCAATATCTGTTCTGATAAGCACAAAAATAAGTATTTTCTTATTGATCATCCAAGGAACATTCCCGCCAAAGTTTGCTTACTTATTATTCAGTGGTTTCCGATAAGAATACACATGCAATTTTAATATAGTGTCCTATAGGTTCATATTTGAAATTGGTCCTGCGACAGCTTGCTTTTAAATGATTCATATGGCGTAGCTTAGTAGAATTTAAATATGCTTCCCATAGGGGCCTGTATGTTGAATGTGTCTTGTGATGTCGGCCATCTTTAACTTTGGTTTACCTTTGCATGTGACCATTTAATGATTATTCATGTTCAAATTGGGTTAAAAAAAAATTTGGTTTCTGAGAAAATTACCTTTCATTTTCCCATATCGTCTAATGTAAGAAAATTGGATTTCAATGTCGACCATCTTGGCATTCTGATCGACAAAAATATAACAGAAACTTTTTTGAGGGTCATATAAGGAACATTCCTACCGGGTAGCACTTCCATCCCACATGTGGTTTCAGAGAAGATGCTTGAAATTGTAGCTATCCAGAAAGAATATTTGGTCCTAGCAGTCATGTTGGATACCCAAATGAAACGGAAACCCTTTAAGATGTTCAGGCTTACCTAAATAATATTTCTATCATGTTGGTTTTAACTGGACCACAGATTTGTGTGAAAATGATAAAATATAAAAAATTACGGGCAATGACGGACGACAATGCCAGTGCCAACAACGACGATGATGGACGTCAAGTGATGACAATAGCTCACAGCACCTTTGGATCAGGTGAGCTACAGATACCAATAAATATTATATCATATATTATTTACTAAGATATTAAGGTAGTTCAGTTTAATTACAGATGCAGCTCTTCTGACATGTAAACAATGACGTTGCCAGATCGTGAGATGTCGATTTCATCAGCTAGATAGCTTGCAAGTATTATGTGCGGGGGCACCCGAAAATACGGGGCCCGTAGCACATATTATTCATTCTTCTAATTAAATCAGACACTGAAACCCCCTCTCATACCTATGCAATCAGTACCTATCACCACTAAAGTTGTGAGTTCGAATCCCACTCAGGCTGGTTGTACTCGATACAACATGTAAGAAATAAATCATGGAAGCCAGAATGTGTTGGGAGTTTTAACATGGATTGGCGGATATTAGTATTTTATCCCGAGCCAGAAGCGAGGGATAAAATTTACTAATATCCGCCAATCCATGTTAAAACTCAAAACACATTCTGGCTTCCATGATTTATTTCGATTCTGATATGTCTTAGAGTACAAATACGGTAGTATACTTTGATTGGGAGACGGTAATTTATATTTACGCTTGCGGAAAATGTCGCATACAATTTATGTTACTGAAATAATACTGCGCCCTCAATCGGCATTATTCGGGCTACAATTTATGCTGCCAATGGAAAAGTCAGTCACATTCACCAGCGCATGTGCTAATGAGATTATACTGAATGGATAACTCGCTCGTTTGTTAACAAAGCGAAAGAAGGAGGTCATGTTAGAATATGTGATAAAGTAGGGCATACTTGATACAACATTATGTGATGAAGTAGTGTACTCCGGTTTCGTCCATCAATAAAACTGACCGCCACGATATAACTAAAAAATGGTTACATCATCAAAAAACATACTTTGTAGTGTGGATTGCAGAAAAATGAAATATTATGATTTTTGTCGATTTTAGCTCTATTCAGCCCAAAGCGAGTAATATCTTTTTCATATTATAAATTGACAATCAAATTATACATCTGTCGTGTGAAGTTATGTTATGGAGACATTTTAAAATACAATTTGTTCTAGTACCACCCTGTATAGGGCTTCTAGCGGCAAAACATTATCCCTCACCCTTCCGAAAAAGGCATAATATTTTCCCATCGGTATTAGTCTGTGGGCTAGCATGTAACCCCCGTACACCCCCACCTCCCATGTTAACATATTGTTTTAAGTCCTCCTATATATCCTCTTGAAGAAAAAACATGTTAGCAGACAAAGAGCAAGAAATGAGAGAAGCCATTGAAGAAAGTAATCGCATGCGCCTTGAAATCGATGCACTTCAACAACAACACAGTGAAGCAATGGTGGAAAACGAGGACATGTCTAAGAAAATTGAAAACTTGGAAAGCGAAATAGACGAGAAAGAAAAGACCATTATGAAGTTAAGAAAAGGTAAAACAATGAAACGGGAGGAAATAGAAGAAGAATGGGAAAAAATAACGAAAGGTCAGGAGAAAAAACTGGATCATCAAACGGCAATGATAAAACAACAGAACGAAAGGTTGGACACTATCATGAGGGCGCTTAGATTACAGGAAAAGAAATCATAACAGTTTAAGAATACAATCAGTTAGTTAATGGATGACAAAATTTATAAATATGTAAAACATATTTATATATATGTCTACTACTATATCCATTCACAGCAATCTGTTTTGATTTTAGCTTTAGAAGTGTACGAGGTTTTAACATTATCAATGTGTTTATATTATATACATTTCCATGTGTACATGTATCACATGTACTGAATGTATATGATTAATTTCTGTTACGAAATATGTGTGCGTAGGTAACCTAGACTAAACATAAGTTTTATTCATTAACGGAAATATTTGTTTGACAAAAAATATTAAACTATTAAAACGCAATATTCGTTGTCTCCTTCAGTACCTTATCAACAGTTTTTATTAAGGTAAAATATTGTTTATAAAGTGCTGTAATTATTGTTCTTATTCTCTCATTAACAACAACTCTTTAAGAATAAATGTAAAGGGGGAATTCATTCAAGGAGAATTCAATTATAATATTTGCAGATTACAGAAATCTGAGAGAATGTAGTATTTTAAAATCCTTGTTTCAAATTAGGCCAAGCATTTTATCTGGAAAGTGATCATAATGTGATACCGTGACAGACCATCCCCACCAATTGATTCCTGGTATAATTATTCTAATAGTTCGGAAGGGCACAAAAGCCTTCCCTCTTTAAATGTAGTAGTTCACAATTGTGGAATTATGATTGACGTATTGTAAGGTCAATTGACGACTATAGTAACATATTTTATGTGAAACTTGACGACTATTAATCTAATAAAAAGTACAGATAAGTGGAGGGCTTATTTCTACGGGTGTCGTTGGTAAAAACAGGAAAACGGTATGTGGTAGAGACATAGAGTGGGTTGATCAAATCTTTGGATAAAGCTGTCCATAGCATAAGAAGAGTTTAAAGATACCGAAAGGGTATTCAAAATCCGTAAATATATCCAATGAATAAATAGCCCATTCAATGGAAATCCGTCGATAACACAACGCATAGATCCGCTGGATATCACTGAGATACCGGCTTTTGTTATCGTTTAATATGAAAGTAGACAATGTTAAACGAAAACGAAACCGAAAGGAAAAAATCAAAAACAACATTGCAATTGTGTAGGCATAGAAAGCGAAACTGAGTTTCTTCTCGGTTTCTACAAGCTACAATATAATTAACCTATAAAATGGGGTGCTAGACGCTATTTAAGATGAATTTATTTTAAGAAATGTCGACTAATCATGGCGAAGCTACAACATTGCGTCTAATTTTAATATCTGGAAAAAGCTGTTTTTATATTCCGTCTTATCAGATAAGGACCATTTTGTGTAATTATGAGGAAGTCTGCGAGGAGAGTTTAACTAGATATTTCCATGACGACACTGGACACATTGGTAGATATATGCTACCTGTTATATCACTAGCAACTATTAGACTACTAGTTGAATAAATTCCAATTGTACCTGAAATCCAGCAGGCATGTCATACGACCATAGTCGTGGTCGGCAGAGAGCCGACACAATACGTTTTGTGATATATCTAACACTCACTTCTAAACCTAAACAACTCCCTAATTTCTATATCATCTCATTCTAAATCTCAATAATGATACAATCATTGTTTGGCGTGTCGTCGGCCAACATCATATATTATTTTAGTAGTTACTGTTATATTGAACCAATAATAGATAAAACGTTATCCGGTTAAGGTTGGCAGGTTGATGGATTTGGGCCAATGGGTAAGCTTGCAACACTTATATTAACAGTTGGCTAACACCTAACCATTGGATAGCTTGTTTATCCAACGAACAACTTCATCTAACGTTTTGACCAACTCATTTCTCTGGTCTTCATAAAAAAAATCCAACACAGCATGGTACTTAGAAATTGTTTCAATGTCAAAGGTCAAGAGCGACCTTCACCATTTACCTAAAGTTCAATAAAATGTCAAATTTGATTACATTAAAGTCCATAGCGTTCAGATGACGTCACTTCAAATTCAATATCTGTTCTGATAAACACAAAAATAAGTATTTCCTAATGGACCATCCAAGGAATATTCTCGCTAAAGTTGCTTATGCTTACTTATTATTCAGTGGTTTCCGATAAGAATACACATGTAATTTTAATATAGTTTCCTATAGGCTCATACGTGAAATTGGTGCTGCGATAGCCTGCTTTTAGATGATTCATATGGCGTAGCTAAGTAGAGTTTAAATATTTTCCCATACAGGCCTGTATGTTGAATGTGTCTTGCCATGTCGGCCATCTTTACCTTTGGCTTACCTTCGCATATGACCATTTAATGATTATTCATGTTCAGTTTGGGTTTAAGCATATTTCTAGTTTCTGTAAAAATTACCTTTCATTTTCCCATATAGTCTAATGTAAATAAAATGGATTTCAATGTCGACCATCTTGGAATTCTGATCGACAAAAATATAACACCCACTTTTTTGAGGGTCATATAAGGAACATTCCTACCGGGTAACATTTCAATCCCACATGTGGTTTCAGAGAAGATGCTTGAAATTTTAGGCACCAAGAAAGCATATTTGGTCCTAGCAGTCATGCTGAATACCCAAATGAAAAAGGAAGCCCTTTAAAATATTCAGGCTTACCTAAGTAATAGTTTTACCATGTTGGTTTTAACTGAACCACAGATTTGTGAGAAAAAAATAAAATGTAAAAATTACGGTCGATGACGGACGATAACGCCAGTGCCAACAAGGACGACGATGGACGTCAAGTGATGACAATAGCTCACAACACATCTGGGTCAGGTGAGCTACAGATACCAATACATATTATATCATAGATTATTTACTAAGATATTAAGGTAGTTCAGTTTAATTACAGATGCAGCTCTTCTGACATGTAAACATTAACGTTGCCAGATCGTGTGATGTCAATTTCATTCGCTAGACAGCTTGAAAGTATTATGTGCGAGGCACCCGAAAAGACGGGGACCGTAGAACATGTTACTCATCCTTCTAAGTAAATCAGACACTGAAGCCCCCTTTCATACCTATGCAATAAGTACCTATCACTACTAAAGTTTTGAGTTCGAATCCAACTCAGTCTGGGTGTACCCGATACAACATGATGTGATAAAGTAGGGTACTCCGGTTTCCTCTATCAATAAAACTGACCGCCACGATATAACTAACATTGTTGAAAGTGGCGCTAAACATCATAGCACACAATCTCATCGTTAATAATGATATTCAGATTTTTACACTACAGTATATACATTTCAAGTAATGAATAATCATGAAACGAAAGTTTGGACTGATGATCAACAATCCCAAAAAGTATTTATTAAATTGTTCTTTTAATATTTTATTTTGACAGTGTGGTATTTATTTGTTAAATTTTATTGGTTAGTCCATAGAGTGAGAATTTGCTGGATTATAAGTATTATAAGAAAATCCGAAAAAATAGAGTTGGATTTAATCTTCATACTTTCCTCTAATAGATTTTAAAGGGAATCTCATGAATACCTAGACATACATTTATCAAGTAAAACATATCTAATCTCATTCATTATGATCAAATTCGTGGGTTTTTTTTAATATGTTTGTGCATTATAACTTGGCTACAAGTATAATCAGTGGCATTTGCATAGATTTTAAAAATTACGTTTGATTATCTATAGTTATTTTATACTTACTCTTGTGCAGGACTTCAATTAATTCGGTATTTAAAAAATATATATATTCAAAGTTGTGTTAAAATGAAATCTATCACGATACATGTAATAGTTGGGATTTTCTGTGTCACTTTGATTCTTATATTCATAGTTAGCAATGATATAACAGTTTGAAAAGTGGAAAAAGAAGTAGTTTTTATATCGGATCCAATATAAACAAACAACGTAATACTCAGTTATATCTTCTGATGTGATAAAATTCAAGATTAAATCTAACAATTAATTAAAAAAAATAGCCCCTGAATGATTTAGTCGATACATAAGAATTAATTAAGAATGCTGGTTTAATTAATTGAATGAGTTTTTTTGTCAATATGATGTTTTGCGATACCTTAATTTGAGGTATTGAAAATAGATCTACACACACTTAAGATTCCTTTTTTTTTTCTCTCACGTGGCCTTCTTGTGACATAGGGTCATACATTTGCAACCCGCACAATCCGCTGCCGAACACGTTCAGTCAGGAAACGCAGACAAAACCCCCGAAAAGTTATGTGCCATTCCGCACCGTGAAACTGAAAGAAATGCCACACCAAGTGTTGCCTTAAATATACATAATTTTATATTTTAAGACACTATATGAATATTGTATTTAACCTGCAGAAAAAATATATTAATCCATGAATCCATTTCACATTAAATAGGTATATTAGAGAGTTATCCATTGTTTTCCGTTTTTGATATTTTCTGTCAACAAGATGTGAAATGATTTAATAATATGTTCCCAGAGCTCAACAGGTAAAACATGTGAAAGAGATGCCAGAAAAATCGCTGAAGTAAGACTGATATTTATTCGCTCCATTCATTAGTACACTAAACCTCTATAAAACATCGTGCTAAGCGACAACATCAACTTTGTCTGGTACACATGTATCTGTTATCAATGTTAAACAACCATATTATTAACATTATATTATTTAAGTATTATTTCTGTTGAAGTCACTTTTCACACTCTCTGTTTCAGTTTACACTACGTTGAAAATTTAATAACCTATAAAAGGATCAAGCCAAGTCGTAGCTATGGCAACTGGTGGTGAGTATGATAAAAGTTACTGGTACAATGTAATTACATGTATAAAATCTCACTCTTTTACATGAGATTGAGTATGTAGTTTGGTATATCTTGATACAGATTTATTGCACACGTTTTGTTGATTCCATATTTGGTCTTGGTAAACAAGAGAAGAATGTAAATCTGCATTACATCATACATAAATAAAGCGTTTGAAGATGTCAAAGTGGTAATCAGAAGCCATAAGTCAAATAATACAATACAATGGTGAATAGACAAAGGCCAAACAGGCAAACAATAGTCGACAAAATAGAGTAAAACCATCTCCACTTACAAACGTGGGTGAACTCGAGTGTTCCGGAATGATATACAGCTCCTGTTGCACTAGTTGCACCCGCCGTGTAATTCTAAATAAAAATCACGTGATAAGTCATAAAAAAGGAAAGGACGGGATTATGCTTACGACTAGTGGAACATAGCCATGGTTATTTGTTCTGACGCTGTTGTATTTTTTGCTTTCATTTGATTAAAATCAATAGGTTTATGCAGATCGAAGTAGCTTATTGATTTTCATAAATAATTATGTTTATTCACCTGGTGATCCATTAACATCTACAAAGAAACGTGATTTGATGGTTACTCACATCAGATATATTTTTAAGACATTCGGAACCTCCAAAAATTGTTCCTGAACTATAACCTCGGACGTTGATGTTAGATATTACTGCACCCCCACATAAAAAAGAGTTCATACAAATATCTAATCCTAACGATAAAAATGTAGATATCTAATTTATTGCACACGACACGTTTCTGGAATAACCTTTATCAGGTACGCTGAAAATCGAATGATGGGAAAGTTAAATTATTTAAAAGTGTGTGGGAGGAAGAAAACAAAATGCCATAAACATGATTGTTAAAATCAGCTAGGATCATCTATTCCCAAGGAAGGTGAACCGTAGCTTTGATAAAGCAAATACATTATTTAGAAACTTTAAAATTCATCAGTTTTTCTTATTTTACAATTGATCACTTAGTAATGTTAACATTTTAGACATTGAGGAGTATCTATCGGAAAGAGATTGGGGACATAAACTATTTTCGATGCAGCATTGTGGACAACTGACAATGAAGGTAGTAAGGATAAATGGTGTGGTGCAGAAATTTATTGATTCTGAGACAATATCCGAAGCGGAAAAAAAATCACTCGCCGATATGAAAGTAGTAGACAAGAAATTTAGACATCTATTGACCATAATAACTAATCATTGCAATGGAAATGATCTTGGGGCTTTGAAGACTTTCATTGACATACTGGGAGATACAAACAATGTCGCTATGGCACAACAATTATCACTAATCTACGACGAAAGGGTAAGATCTTCCCATCTGATTTACAAGTTCAGAGTTAGAACAGATTTATATATATATATATTTGATATTTATCTCTTTACCATTTAATTTTGTTATGAGAATAAAGGTATATATATTTATATATTTATCTCTTTGCCATGTAATTTTGTTATGGGAATAAAGGTATATATAGATAAAGAGATAAATATCAAAAATACAAACATTTTACAACAGTTTCCGAAAGGAAGTAAATAAATCAATAGCTACCTAAGGACAGAATTTCTATTAACTATTCTAATTAATTTACATAATTTTCTTAGTTCAGCCACAGAATTTGAACACAATAAGACACAGTATTTTACAGTATTTGGTCTACATCTGCATTTTTGAGGAATCCACCTGGCTCTGTCATGGTAACTTCGGTGCATTCGAATAAATAATGATATTCGTCTTCCAACTCTCTTCTTTGAAACAAATTACATATTCTATTCTCTTGATTTATATTCTGCCACCGATTTCAATGGGTACTCTGTAATAAGAGGTACGGAAGCGACTAAGTAAATTTTCAAAAGAGACCCCTTTTTGTATAATCCTGGAATATATTCAGCATATTCTGTAGATTACTTGCATACTGTCAAATGTGCAGTATCATCAGCATGCATAATAAAAAATAATGTAACATAATAACCTACTTCTAATTCATCAGATAAAGTTACATCATTATTTTCTAAAATTAAGATACATATTAATTATAACATTGTGCATTTTACCAATAATCTGACTCATGAGAAATTTACACCATAAACCCTCTCTACAAACAGTTTCGAAGGCTTTTATCAAAATCTGTGAATACACAGAACATTTTTTTTATTTTTCAAGATTATATGTTCAAATAATGAGTGCAAAGAAATTATATTTTCATTTGTTGAGTATTTATGTCTAAAACCTACTTGGGTTTCGTTGATCAACAGAAATTCGTCGGAATCAGCATTCAATCTTTTATTAAGCATCGACGTAAAATGTTTCCCTAGATAGCTTAAAATAGAAATTAGTCTATAATTTTTAGGATCACTAGATTTAAGTTTTTGTTTTGAATATGGGTATAATATTTCCTGATGGCCATGTATCCGGTACTAATATACAATTGAACAATTTAACATAAATTGGCACCAGCAAATGTGCTGATGATTTTATATATTCATTAATTATATTATCATTGTAACATGTTTTCTCGATTTTTAAATCTTTAGCATACTTTGATATCTCATTCGCTGTAATTTCTCCATTTATTTCCATATTGGGTTATTTATAAAATACAGTTCTATATCCAGGAGATCGTACTCATTTTCTATGCTATCAGGAGTTTCATTCAATTCAAAATGAGCTACTAGAAATAGTTGGTTGCTTCTTACGACAACCTAGATTGAATATTTTCCAATATTATTTACTATTGTTCCACCTTAATTCTTTCATCTTTTATTCTCTTTTTCTATCTTCTTCATCTCCGATTTTGAAGTTTCTGTTATTTTCTCTTGTGTCTATTCTTTCGTTGGCTATGATTTTGTCTAACAAACTTATAGTCTATTCCGAACCATGGTTTTTCAGAAACACTTACTTTACCCTTGTTCTCTTTTATGTTTCTCGATCACTTAGTTTCAAAAGTTGTCAAGCTAAAGTTATTAAAAGCTTAGTGAGCTTTTCAATACAAGTATCAAGTTCAGCTTGTGATACTTTTTTCAGACTGAGATTATTCACATAATTCTCTAACTCAATCCTAAGCTCTAATTCTAGATTTTTAAGAAAGTTATATTTTATTTTATTTTCCCACCTGCGTGTTAACAGTTTCGTCAGCTATTTAACGATGACATTAGACATTGATATTGTTTAACATGATCTATAAAATTATTGGGCAATGGGCATCTGAAAGAAGTTTACTAAATTCACTTTTGGAGTATGCACATTATTGTCTATATAAACTTTGTCATGCACCATCCTTGTGAAGTTGCCATTATCTGGGGCTTTTTTCATCACTGGGTATAGCTGTTTCAGAATGTTCTCTATGTCTAGCGGGAACTATTGGTGTATTCCAAACGTTTCCCCTTCAGTTTGTTTTCGCATTTACTAGGACATAGGCCACTATGGTAGATAAAGAGAGCAAAAATTGGACTGTGGGTCGGATACCTTTTCCCCCCGTATGTTTTCATTCTCTAGTTTTCTCTGACCAAAACGGTGGACACTACTGAATTCTATCCAGTGTTAGATTTCTTGTCCTAAGAAAACACTAGCTTTTCTTCTGTATTCTCATGCGGTGTTTCCCTCAGACCAGTAAATACCAGATTGTATTTTATCGATAGACACTTTAGGTCCAGTAATGATTCCTTCATATCGTCTCTCTCGTTCTTCAACGTGTTAATTAGACCCGCTCGTGGTACAATATTCGGCAGAAAGTGCCAACCGTGGAAAAAACAACATAAATAAATGGCTACCAGTAATAATTTTTCGTAAATATTGGAAAACTTGTACTTGTATAAGCACATTTGAGTTTGTACATTGTACTTTTATTAGGTAAAATTCATTCAAGTTGTTCCCAAAGAAAACAACATCACCAATTTTTATGGGACTTCTCGTCTTCCGAATTATTGTTTCCCTTTTATTTTATTTTGTGTCTTACATAATACTTTTGCTGGTTTTGTTTTTGTATCCGGGCCATTCATTTCAGTGAAAACACCTTATTACTTCTGTACTGCCAGTTTGTATACAGTTGATTGTTATAACCCTTTATTCATTTTATTTTACTTGATCTAGGTAAATCATTTTGAAACTCTCAGTCTATTGTCGAAGGAAAAATCATTGATTAAAAATTTGGAAAATAAAATAAGTAGTTTGCAAAGAATTTTGGACGAAAAAAAAAGATGTCTTGAAAGTTTGACAGATGAAAAGAACGAACTTGTCATCCAAAACAAAACATTCAGAGAAGAAAACTTGTCTCTGGAAAAACAGAAAAAGAAAATAGAAAAAGAAATGGGTGAACTGACCAGAACTAAAAATAATCTAGAAAATGAGGTTAAACTCAAATCAAATGTCATACGCGAAAGAGACAAACAGATCGTAGAGAAAGAGCGGGAAGTGTGGGAAGCCATTGAAGAGAGTAATCGCTTACGCATTGAAATGGATACACTTAAACAACAACAGAGTAAAGCAATGGTGGAAGACAGAGAAATGTCTAAGAAAACAGAAAAATTGGAAGACGAAATAGGCGAGAAAGAAAATACCATTATGAACTTAAGAAAAAATAAAACAATGACACGGAAAGAAGTAGAAGAAGAATTGGGAAATTTAATGAAAGGTCATGCGAAAAAACTGGATGATCAAACGGCAATGATAACAAAACAGAACAAAAAGATCAATGATCAAACGGCAATGGCAAAACAACAGAACGAAAAGATGGATGATCAAGCGGCAATGATACAATAACAGAGCGAAAAGATGGACGCTATCATGAGGGCGCTTAGCTTACAGGAAAAGAAATAATAACAGTTTAAGAATACAATCAGTTAGTTAATGATCACAAACTTTATAAATATGTAAAACATATTTATATATATGTCTACTACTATATCCGTTCACAGCAATCTGTTTTGATTTTAGCTTTATAAGTGTACGAGGTTTTAACATTGTCAATGTGTTTATATTATATACATTTCCATGTGTACATGTATCACATGTACTGAATGTATATGATTAATTTCTGTTACGAAATAGGTGTGCGTAGGTAACCTAGACTAAACATAAGTTTTATTCATTAACGGAAATATTTGTTTGACAAAAAATATTAAAACTATTAAAACGCAATATTCGTTGTCTCTTTCAGTACCTTATCAACAGTTTATATTAAGGTAAAATATTGTTGATAAAGTGCTGTAATTATTGTTCTTATTCTCTCCTTAACAACAACTCTTTAAAAATAAATGTAAAGGGGGAATTCATTCAAGGAGAATTCAATTATAAGATTTACAGATTACAGAAATCTGAGAGAATGTAGTATTTTAAAAACCTTGTCTCGAATTAGGCCAAGCATTTTATCTGGAAAGTGATCATGATGTGATACCGTGACAGACCATCCCTACCAATCGATTCCAGTTCTAATTATTCTAATAGTTCGGAAGAGCACAAAAGCCTTCCCTCTTTAAATGTAGTAGTTCACAATTGTGGAATTATGATTGACGTATTGTAAGGTTAATGACGACTATGTAACATATTATATGTGAAACTTTACGACTATTAATCTAATAAAAAGTACAGATAAGTGAAGGGGGTCTTTCTACGGGTTTCGTTGGTAAAAACAGGTAAACGGTATGTGATAGAGACCTAGAGTGGGTTGCTCAAATCTTTGGATAAAGCTGTCCATAGCATAAGAAGACTTTGTAGATACCGAAAGGGTAGTCAGAATCCGTAAATATATCCAATGAATAAATAGCCCATTCAATGGAAATCCGTCGATAAAACAACGCATAGGTCCGCTGGATATCGCTAAGATACCGGCTTTTGTTATCGCTTAAAATGAAAGTAGACAATGTTAAACGAAAACGAAACCGAAAGGAAAAAATCAAAAGCAACATTGCAATTGTGTAGGCATAGAAAGCGAAACTGAGTTTAGTATTGATTTTTCCTCCCGATTTCTACAAGCTACAGTAAAATTAAGCTATGAAATGGGGTGCTTTAGACGCTATTTCAGATGAATTTATTTTAAGAAATGTCGACCAATCATGGCGAAGCTACAACATTGCGTCTAATTTTAATATCTGGAAAAAGCTGTTTTTATTTTCCGTCTTATCAGTTAAGGACCATTCTATGTAATTATGAGGAAGTCTGCAAAGGGAGATATATGCTACCTATTATATCACTAGCAACTATTATACTACTAGTTGAATAAATGCCAATTGTACCTGAAATGCTGCAGGCATGTCATACGACCGTAGTCGTGGTCGGCAGAGTTCCGACACAATACGATTTGTGATATATCTAACACTCACTTCTAAACCCAAGCAACTCCCTAATTTCTATATCATCTTATTCTAAATCTCAATAATGATATAATCATTGCTTCGCGTATCGTCGGCCAACATCATATATTATTTTAGTAGTTACTGTTATATTGAACCAATAATAGATAAACCGTTATCCTGTTGACTTAGGCAGGTTGATGGATTTGGGCCAATGGGTAAGCTTGCAACAGTTAGATTAACAGTTGGCTAACACATAACCATTGGATAGCTTGTATATCCAACGAACAACTTCATCTAGCGTTTTGACAAACTCATTTCTCTGGTCTTCATAAAAAACCCAGGATGGTACTTAGAAATTGTTTCAATGTCAAAGGTCAAGGGCGACCATCACCATTTACCTAAAACCTTCAAATTTTCAACATTATTTTAAATACCGAAATAAGCATTACATTACACTGAAATTTGGCACACTGGTTGTTTAGACTTTAAAGTTCATTAAAATGTCAAAATTGATCACATTAAAGTCCATAGCATTCAGATTACGTCACTTCAAATTCAATATCTATTCTGATAAACACAACACTAAGTATTTTCTAATGGATCATTCAAGGAACATTCTCGCCAAAGTTTGCTTATGCTTACTTATTATTCAGTGGTTTCCGATAAGAATACACATGTAATTTTAATATAGTTTCCTATAGGCTCATACGTGAAATTGGTGCTGCGATAGCTTGCTTTTAGATGATTCATATGGCGTAGCTAAGTAGAGTTTAAATATTTTTCCCATAGGGGCATGTATGTTGAATGTGTCTTGCCATGTCGGCCATCTTTACCTTTGGCTTACCTTTGCATATAACCATTTAATGATTATTCATGTTCAGTTTGGGTTTAAACAAATTTCTAGTTTCTGTGCAAATTACCTTTCATTTTCCCATATAGTATAATGTAAAAAAAATGGATTTCAATGTCGACCATCTTGGAATTCTGATCGACAAAAATATAACACAAACTTTTTTGAGGGTGATATAAAGAGCATTCCTCCCGAGTAACATTTCCATCCCACATGTGGTTTTAGAGAAGATGTTTGAAATTGTAGCTACCCATAAAGCATATTTGGTCCTAGCAGTCATGTTGAATACCCAAAAGAAACGGAAGACCTTTAAAATGTTAAGGCTTATCTAAGTAATATTTCTACCATGTTGGTTTTAATTGGACCACAGATTTGTGAGAAAAAATAAAATGTAAAAAATTACGGGCGATGACGGACGACAACGCCAGTGCCAACAAGGACGATGATGGACGTCAAGTGATGACAATAGCTCACAACACCTTTGGGTCAGGTGAGCTACAGATACCAATAAATATTATATCATAGATTATTTACTAAGATATTAAGATAGTTCAGTTTAATTACAGATGCAGCTTTTTTGACATGTAAACAATAACGTTGCCAGATCGTGAGATGTCGATTTCATCAGCTAAACAGCTTGCAAGTGTTATGTGCGAGGCACCCGAAAATACGGGGCCCGTAGCACATGTTATTCATTCTTCTAAGTAAATCAGACACTGAAGCTCCCTTTCATACCTATGCAAACAGTACCTATCACTACTAAAGTTTTGAGTTCGAATCCCACTCAGGATGGGTGTACTCGATACAACATCATGTGATAAAGTAGGATACTCCGCTTTCCTCCATCAATAAAACTGACCGCCACGATATAACTAAAATATTGATGAAAGTGGCGCTAAACATCAAAACACTAAGAATACAACACATTCTTATCGTTAATAATGATATTCAGATTTTTATACTACAGCATATACATTTCAAGTAATGAATAATCATGAAACGAAAGTTTGAACTGATGATCAACAATCCCAAAAAGTATTTATTAAATTGTTCTTTTGATATTTGATTTTGACAGTTTGGCATTTTTTTGTTCAATTTTATACGTTAGTCCTTAGAGTGACTATTTGCTGGATTATAAGTATGATAAGAAAATCCGAAAAAAATAGAGTTAGATTTCATCTTCATTCTTTCCTCTAATAAATTATAAAGGGAATCTCATGAATATCTAGTCATACATTTATCAAGTAAAACATATCTAATATCATTTATTATGATCAAATTCGTGTTGTTTTTAAATATGTTTGTGCATTATAAATAGGCTACAAGTATAACCAGTGGCATTTGAATAGATTTAAATAATTACTTTTGATTATCTATAATTACTTTATACTTCCTCTTGTGCAAGACTTCAATAAATTCGGTATTTAAAAATATATTTTTGTCAACACAGGCAAGCTCAGTTTGAGGGCATGAATGAATATAATAGTTGAATGAAAATGTAATTTATTAGAAAATGACGAGAAATAATACTATAAAGACAAACTGTCATCATTGATAAACATGACTAGAAAAAACTGACAATTGAACATAAAGTATTAATAATAAATTCACAATTGCATAATATGATATAAATGATGACTGAACAAATGTCCCTCAAAGATGGGGGAAACCCTTTAAAACGCCAAAGTATTGTGCAAACAATACCCCCATCCATAGCCTGTGTTTGATTAAATTTGCTTATCGCCTGGCCAATCAAGATAAAAACAATTATCAAAAACCCCATCTTCGCAGCGATTGTTTCTACCAACCAGTAAGTCAAAAAGAACTTTATATGTACTCTAGGAAAGCATAGATAAACTAAAGGTTTACAAGCACAAGTTCGATTATAAAAAACCCCTGTCTTCGTGATAATCATAACTAATCAACATTGTCTACCAATTTTTAGAAAAAAAAACAAAGTTCAATTATCAAAAGCCCCTGTCTTTGTGATAATCATAACTAACCAACATTGTCTACTAATGTTAACCATTTTATGAAATATATGTACAGTACTGATAAAGAATCTTTTCATTACCAGTCGTGAAAAAAAAGTAATCCATATGTGTGTGACAGTTTAAAAATGAAAATAGTAACAGATAAAGTAACACAAATACATTTACATTGTACACATCAACATGTTAACGGAACAGCAGTGGTTGGACATGATATAGCTGAAATATTGTTGAAAGTGGCATTAAACAGCAACAATAAAATAAAAAATATAATATGGACTACTGGAAAAACAAATTCACAAACTTTCTAATGACAAACAATTGCATATACAAAATATGACACACGATTGACAAAAAATAAACATTTGATTTCATAATCTATTACCAAAAGCCCGTGTCTTCGTGGTTATAAAAACAAGAAAAAGATAATCATGATACATACAAAAGAAGTCATTTTACAAAATATATAGCATAGAACATGATTTCCAAAAGCCCTTGTCTTCGTGGATATCTTTAAAAATAAAATAAAAAGATATATTCAAGAAATACCTGTATATCCCAACTTTTAACTTTGTGGATACCTGCATACTGGTACCACTCCATTATTAACCATGATTATCAAAAGCCCCTGTCTTCGTGATAATCATTTTCTCTTGAAAAGATACATGTAAAGGGAGACACTTAAGGAGGTATGAATTAAATGACCAAAGTACCATTGCCAATATATTTAAACTTTCAACACTGGTGCACGAATGTATTCTTTGTAAGCATTGTATTTTCATCTCTCCATCAATTTAATTCTTTCATCAGGAAGACCTTTTTCGTATGCATATGATGCTGCTCCTATACTAAAAATATGGTCTTTGTATCTATCTGTGTCAAGGCCACACCATGTAAATGCAAATCTTAAATATTGATTAAAAAATTGCCTTGGGATTGGGTCGCCATTCATAAAACAGAAGAGGTAACCTGAGTGGGTACCCTTGAATAAAAAAAATTACCACAAGGCACTTAAAGGGCACATAGCTCTCTGTGAAGTTTCCCAAATCAGTAATATATGGCTGGCCTTATCTACATTATGCTTGCAATTGCTCATGTGTATTTCAAAGGAATGAAGTATAGGAGAACTTTTATGAAATAAAAACTTTACTTCCTCAAATTTAATATTATTCTGCACCTCAGAGTTGGTTTTGGTTATTTCACCTATTCTAAGAAAATAATAAAAGGCAACCAAATACATAGCTTTGAACAAAATTCTCAAAAATGCGAGTTACATGTATACTGCAATGAACGAACTAATTGTTGCAGGATAGATTAAGTAACAGGTAAACGGGTGTCAGATGAAGCATGGATTTTCTTTAAACCCTAGAGTGATTTCTTTAAAACAAAAGATTGCGACAAGTCTTGAAAACAGCTTAGCTTGTGTAAATATTTATTACTGATATATATGACTTTATAGTGGAACAAGCTAAATTGTTCTTGTGACAAAAAGTTATAAGCAGACATAAATGCTCCATAGAAGCTGGCACAAATAATATTCCAGGGAAATAGAATGACTTAAATTTGGCATAAAAAGCAGTAGCCCTTTTATAATTTGAAGTGACGAAACTGACAAGGCGTTCTGTAATATATTTTCTGCGTGCATCGTTAAGGATTGTATATCAGGTGTGACACATCTGTTCCGTTTTCGTCCAACTGGAGGGAGGGGGGGGGGGGCAAGAATCTGTAAGTCTTGCAACTGAAAACGAAACAATGTATCTGCAATTACATTCTGTAAACCCTGAATATGCTGTGCCTCAAAAACTATATTATAATGTAAAGAAGGGGTTACTAATTTAAGTAATAAATTCATAATTTGCTTATCTTTTGACGTCTTCTTGTTGATAACATGAACAATCGATATGTTGTCAGTGTAGAATTTAATACGTCTATTGCATAAAAAGGAGCCCCATAATTCTGAAGCTATAACAATAGGAAAGTTCCCTAATACAGACATATGGAATTTGGAAACCTTTTGTAAAACCCTCTACCAAGAAAATACTTTTGTCTTGATCATACCCTTTTAACCATTTTCTTCATTCTACAACTTTAACGGGAGTCACAATATCCAAATTATTTGTTAATAACATTTGAAAGTGTTTTTCCGAGGTTTGTTGAGGGATTGCCGGTCCATTGTCGACACTTTTTGCGTACATACCCTCCCCCACAGTGTTGGCAGTAATGACCGTATCTGCAATGTTTGCTTGAACACTTGCCATCATTGTTGAAGTCATAGCATATGACCTTTTTTCAGATTTTGTGTTAGGCTTTGATTTGGCAAGAAAACGGTGCTGTTAAGCAGTTTTTATTTTATTGGTTAATTCCAAAGATAAGGCATCAAGATAAAACTCTGAATTAATGTGTTTCTATTTGACATTAATAGGATCTCTTTGTCTTAAATTTCGAAACGACTGGTCATATAACAAAGCTGCATCATCTGTTGCATTTTAGCAACTGTTCTAACAATACTACAAACTTTCATTAAATCAATACATTGAGATGGGTATTTTTCACAATAGCGACTAACAAAAATATGAAAAGCTTCCAAACACTGCGACATATTTCTAATTTGTGTTGTTACAAATTGCTCTTTAACAAAACCTGGGATCCCTGTACCCTCTTTTTCACCATTATAAAATTTATACCTTGGTGTTTTGAGTTCTTTCTTTGGGAGTAAAATATCAAAATGTATATAAGTGTTTGACCATATCTGAGATTTGACTTTCGGTTCAAGATGAAGAGTGAGTGAACTAAAGTGTTCTGTGGGTAAAGTGCAGTTGTGGAACCATTACTTGCTTCATTGATCAGTCTATTGGAGACCTGTGTAGCACATGCGTTATTACTGATTGTTGGCGATAAATCCACCAATGGTATATCATGTGATCCTGGCAATGTGAACTGCTGTGGAGCTGAAGCAGCATTTGTATCAGAATTGATCAATAAATCGGTAGAGTTATCAGGAACATTAGATGTGGAGATATATGTGGGCTGATTGTTGATCTGAGCCTCTGTACCCATTGTACGTTGTGGTGTTGAATTTGTAGAATTAATTACACCCTTTTGTTCTAAGACTGATATCACATTTTGTGTAATTAGCGGAACTGCTTCCACTAACATGTCTTGACAATTTTGATTATTTGAAGTTGATACAGTGGTGCTAACATTTGTAAATTGATCAACTTGCACCTATTCATTTTTTGCAATCCGCCTCGATCTTGTCGGGGGCCCAGGTTCCATATTCACATATGCTACAAATTAAACCATACATTTAGAAGTTTTTTTTTATCATTTACCTGTATGTAATCTTAAATTTTGAAGAAAAAAACATTACCCTGATACAGTATGCATAAACTGTGCGAATGCATTATATCTAGGGATGTCAACGAGTACTCGAGTCTTCGAGTATCACTAGGAAGGTCCGAGTATCGAGTGCAAACTTTGTACTCGATTACTCGGCGGTTTTTTTTTCATGTCTATAAGATTTCTGTCCCCCAGTAAAAATTTCGCTTTTGAGAATCTCGCCAATATAATCACCTAGCGTATAATTAGACTGAGTACAATTCATGACATAACAAGTCGTGTTCTGAAGTTGAAAATGCCTCCTATTAAATCTGCACTTTGGTCATACTTTAAAAGAACGTCGGATGGGAAAACTGTAAAATGTACATTGTGTGAAATGAAATAACTTTATGTGGTGGCACTACAAACATGCAAAACCATATTCGCTTGAAACATCCATCAGATGAAAAACCTACCACACAGTCAACATTAAGTGGATTTGTTAGTTCGCTGAGGACAATGAACGCCGGTACTGCAGAAAAAGTTACTGTTGCGATAACAAACATGATTGTTCAAGACTACTTGCCGATTTGTCTGGTTGAAGGTGACGGACATAGGAATTTGATAAACATTATGGCGCTTGACTACAAAGTCCCATCCAGAAATACTATTCGCTCACGGATATGTAGGATTTACGAAGAACAAAAAATAATGCTTTTGTCCGAACTCTCGTCTGTATCAAGTGTGTCGCTTACAACTGATACCTGGACATCAACCGCTATGGAAAGTTATATAACAGTTACTGAACACCATATCAGTGATGACTGGGAAATTAAATCGAACGTTTTATGTACAAGAGAAATGCCCGAGCGACATACAGGAGACAATCTTGCCTCAAAATTTCGTTCAGTAGTGTCAGAATTTGATTTAGATGACAATGTAGAAATGTGTGTTCATGATAATGCCAGAAATATGGAATCCACAGGTGAAAAATGTCCAGAATGGGGTGATATTGGATGCTTTGGACATACTTTACAACTCTGTATAAAACCGGTGTTTGAGATTAATCAGGTATCAAAGGTCTCGAAATGCAGAAAACTTGTGGGGCATTTCAAGCATTCGACAACCAATACAAGTGAAATGCGGAAACGACAGAAACTGAATAATGTCGCTAGTCATGAACTAGTACAAGATGTCTCTACAAGATGGAAATCTCTACACAGCTTATGCTCGAACGTTTAATAGAACAAAGCCGTGTACTAACTGATGTAATTCTTGATGAAAAATTTACCAAGAAAGCTGATGTTATGTTATTGCCCAAAGATCATGAATGGGAGATAATGTCGGACATATCCACAGTATTGAATGACTTATCGGAAGTCACTACATACATGTGTGTTGAAAAACATGTGTTGCTTTCGTAAGTCTATCTGATTGTATGTGGTCTTATAAAAAAAAGCCTTAAACTTCATGATAATGATAGCTCTGTTGTCCGAAAAATAATGGAGACAATTAGTGGTGAACTGAAACGCCGATATCGACCTTTTGACAACGAAATTGCCAGTAGCATTCCTGTAATGGCATCCTTATTGGACCCCCGATATAAACGTTGCTTCAGTCGAACAATGTAAAATGGCAGAGGACTGCCTTGATTCTAAACTTGACGATTTTCCCTTAAATAGGTTAGCAAGTGATGAAAATCTCCGCCTACAAAACGTCAAAGATGCCCGATTGGGATAGACTTTCTACTGTCCGAATCACCAGAAAAGAATAGTTGTCTGGACGAACATGAACTGAAAAACTATTTGCTTGATAAAATCGATTACGAACCCCTTCAGTGGTGGTCGGAAAATGAGAAAAAATATCCGAGACTGGCTATAATTGCTAAGAGAGTTCGTTCTGTACCAGCAACTTCAGTTCCGTCCGAACGTATATTTTCGTCGGCTGGTTTGATCGTCACCAAACTGCTCAATAGACTGTCTCCCGAAATTGTCGACCAGATAATATTTTTTGAACAAGAATAAACTTGATGTCTCCCATAGTGACCCTCATTCAAGCGACATTGGTTAGTTTGTTTACTTTGTAATGATTGATTTAATGGACCATTGATTTCGTTATCCTACTGATTGGACAAGTATATTGTTAGCTGTTTGCCGAAGGCTAATTTATTATCAATTTGTAAATATGTTGATTTTAATTTGCTTTAATTAAATAATTAAAACTTGTAAAGAAATACACACGATATATGCATGATGATCTTCAATAAGTTTGTATGCAGATTTGTTAAAATTGTCTCAAGTGTTGTGGTCTTATTGAGTTGGGGGTAGTGTTAATTTCCGTAGTTTAGACTCATTGTTTTGAGGGGTTTGAAGT
>MJUT01046560.1:128627-149866 GCA_002080005.1 Gigantidas platifrons | reverse complement strand
GAGAAGAGTGTAAATCTGCATTTTTAGACATCTACTGACCATAAGAACTGAACATCGCAATTGAAATGTTCTTCAAGCTTTCAAGACTTTCATTAATATACTGGGAGATACAAACAATGTCGATATAGCACAACACATATCACTGATCTACAAAGAAAGGGTAAGATCTTCCCATCTGATTTACAAGTTCAGAGTTGATATATATATACCTTTATTCTCATAACAAAATTACATGGTAAAGAGATAAAGATCAAAAATACAAACATATTTACCACAGTTTCCGAAAGGAAGTAAATAAATCAATAGCTACCTAAGGACACACTTTACTATTAACTGTTCTAATGAATTTACATAATTTACTTAGTTCAACCACAGAATTTGAACACAATAAGTAATTTACAGTATTTGGTCGACATTTGCTTTTTTGAGGAATCCACCTGGCTCTGTCATGGTAATTTCAGTGCATTCGAATAAATAATGACATTCGTATTCCAACTCTCTACTCAGACACAAAATTGCATACTATATTCTCTTGGTTTATATTTTGCCACCGATTTCAATGGGTAGTCTGTAATAAAAGGTGCGGAAACGACAAGTAAATTTTCAAAAGAGACCGCTTTTTGTATAATCCTGGAATATATTCAGCATAATCTGTAGATTACTTGCAGACTTCCAAAAGAGCAGTGTGATCAGCATGCAAAATAAAAAATATTGTAACATAATAACCTACTTCTAATTCATCAGATAAAGTTAGATCATTATTTTCTAAAATGTTTCCAAATCATCTACAGAGGGTACAGCGTGTTTTTTTATTTTTTACATTTCCCACTATTCCGTCACAGTAATTAATCCTTTCCACGATGGCTCCGTCGCGGAAAACACGACGGAACATCTAAACTGATATTTTTCATCCGCGGTGGTATCATCGTGGAAAGGATTAACTTTTATTATACGGGAGTTTTTTCCACGATATAGCGAGGAAATCATCGTGGAAAAGATTAACATGTGTGTTGAACACGATATAGCGTGGAACATATTTTTAAAAGGTTTAATATACCTAACATTAATATTTATTTGGAATGCATAAGCTGCCTAAAATTATATACACGAGAGTCTTTACAGTGCGCAATTCCATAGATGTCACAATGAAGCGTAGAAATTAATTATGGGACAAACAGATAATTATTTGTACAGAATATATGATTTTGTTTATCATGAATGGTATTGTCATTAATTTACCGAAGTGTATGAAAATTGGACATTTCAAATATAGAGTTATCTTTCTTATTTTGTAAGTTTATATAAAAAGGGAAAGTTTTACGTTTTCTTGTCAATTTGGCGTAGTATAATAGAAAAAAATTGTAGCGTTGATCTCCGGGTGTAAGTCCATTTGAATTGAACAGGAGACCCTTTACGTTTACACTATACCAGTACACTTATAGACAATAACAATGTATATGGAGAGAATGTATGAAAAAAGTCACAGGGAAAAAAAACAACGGAAAAAAGTCATGAATGAAAAGTCACAAGTAAAAAAGTCACAGGAAAAAAAGTCATATATATAATGTCATCTTTCAGATAACTAAAGTTTTTTTGTAAAAATTATTTCAATGCCTTAATCTTTAATTTGTTTATACTGTAATTAGTATATTCGTCCTGATTAGATATCCAGTTGTTTATTTAGTACATGTATTTAATTCATAAATGACTCAGAAACCATAATGATTGAAATGGAAAGGGGTAATTTATTAAAAAAAAGAAGCCACTTGATTGCTATTGTCATAATGTCTATACACAGACATGCAAAGCTCATTTGTAATAGATAAGAATACAATTATGAAAGAAATTGTTGAACATCAACATATGGTGAAACCATACCTGGTGTATTCCATGCCCTAGTCAATTCAGAGCAAAATGTATAGTTTCTTTCACTTTTTGTATAAAAGGAAAGAGTTAACTTTCACTATCATTAAACCAAAATGGAGATTATACCAAGCAACAGAGGTGGTTCCAAGCTGTGTTACCAGGGGTACATGTATACCAAACATGCTACCAGGAAGACCAATCAGTGGTGGAAGTGTGTTAAACGGTCAAATACAGAATGCAGAGGAAGCCTTAGCACTACACTTCAGATAGAAAATCCAGTTCCTGGGCATCCACACAATCACGCTCCCAGTGATACAAGCATCAAGTACTCAAAAGCCAGAAATGCAATGAAAGACCAGGTTGTGTCTCAGTGTGAAGACAATGTCCAAGCCTGCTCCCCCGTAAAGAAAACTGCAAACGCACAATTCGATACCAGTGTCCAACTCCTCAAGTCCCAGCCACCTATGCAGATGTCAGATTGCCTGAAGATTACACAACAACTACCAACAACCAACAGTTCCTGCAATACGACAACTGCCAGAATGCAGAAAACAGAATGTTAGTCTTCTACTCACCAGACAGTTTGGAAAGATTAGCCAATGCCCAGACCTTCTTCATGGACGGTACCTTCTCTGTAGTTCCGCACCCATTTAAACAGATGTACACCATCCGGGTTCCATTCAAAGATGTAACAGTCAAGATACTTACATGGAACTCTTCCAGTCTATTGTTGACAACTGCCATACCAGCAACCTACAACTCAATGTCCAGATTATCGTCACAGACTTTTAAGATGCAGTCCTTCGTGCAGTTACAGCTGTATTTGGTCGCCACATCAACCACCAGGGCTGTTTCTACCACCTGACACATGCATCATGGCGAAAGATACAGCAGTTTGGCTTGGTGCCTCTCTACAACGACAACGACTTCAGACTGTTCTCTGGTATGATGGATGGTCTTGTCTTTTTACCAGTACTTGATTTTACCAATGGTATTCATCTGCTTAGAACACTATGCCCTGGTGACCCGCCAGATGCAGCTGAGCTCCTAGATTGCTTTGATTCAACTTACATCAGTGGTAGACTTAGACAACATAATTCCGCACAAAATCAAACAGTCCGTCTGGTCTTAAGACGCAGCCCACCTATGTTTCCACCAGCCATTTGGAACGTACATGATGCCACAGTCAACGGTGATGCCAGAACCAACAACATGTGCGAGGGCTGGAACAACAAGGTATTCAACCTGGCAGGACATGCCCACCCGTCTATATGGCGTCTGATCGAGTGGTGTCAAAAGGAAGAAGCTACTGTCCGTACTATTATCCAGCAAGATGCCGTTGGTAACCCACCAGATAAGCGTACTCAACAGAGACATGTTCAGCTCCAGGAGCGTTTACATAATATATGCAGAGACTTCACTGCTGGTCAGAAGACCATTGTCGAGTTATTGTGTGGAGTTGGCTGGAATATCAGACTCAATCACCAACATTAGTGCTTAAGAGACAATTGACATTATGAACATTTACAATTTTAAACAGGAAATATTCAATGTTTGTATGTTCATCATTATATCGTTATGATTTGATATATTTCTTATGTTATTTGCTATATGCTCCAATCATTGATGAGATTAATTAAATGTAAATGTTAATTCATTGTTTTTTTTAAATTATTTTCTAATTAGAAAGAGTTGGATGGGTGAATATCAATGAGTCAAATTTTGGTTCTCATCTATCAAGGTCTCTATAAAAATCATTCCTTTATAATTAGAAGGAGTTGGGATTGAATACATATCAATGAGACATCAATCGAATTTGGTTCTCAATCAAGGTCTTGAATAAATATCAAAACAAAAACAAAGCAAAAATAATTATACAAACTGTGACTCTCCGAGGTATAGTAAATATGGAAAAAATATATTGTGACTTTTTTTCCTGTGACTTTTTTTCTACCGACGGAACACATACTTACGATATCATATTGAACACATACACTATATCAATATTAATTCCATATTGTTGAACGCAGGACTGATTTAATGATTTCTACCTCACATGGCTTATTGAATTTGCAGACAGCTATACCATCGGCAATATCCAGGTTTGCTATGCTGCTGCTCTGCCAGTGTCCATCGTTGAGCGTTCATGATTCTGCTGTCTGCAGCAAATATTTATATTTGAAATTCATATGAAAGGATATAAAAAAGCTAAATGCATATTAATATGTTGCTTTATTGTGGATCCCAGTAACTGACATGATAATTTTAATTTCGTTGATACGAAATAGTTTACGGAGCCCGTTTTCTGACATGAGAATTTTTTTCTTTTTTTCGTTTTAAGATATATTTTTAATTTAGTTTATGCGAAATACTATTCCGTATAACGTCATAAAAATATGTATCATGTCAGTTAACTGGCTCCGTACTTTATTGTTACTCATCAAAATAGAATAAATTATAAATAAGAAAGAAGAGTCTTTTAATTTCATAATATTAATGTTTTAAAAAGAAATCACCATAAAGAAAGATAATTAAAAACTTGGCATGCGGTGAAATATTTATCCAATTACGAATTATACCTCAAAAGACGGCATTGTCATAATTTGGTCCTAATTTATGGTACTAGGATGTGCTTTGCAAAGTTTTGACCTTTTTATCTAAGACATCAGCATATCTGGCATGCATCTGGGATATGTACAATATATTATTTACACAGATAACCTGTTCTTTGTATTTGATCTCGATCTACTCTGATTATTTATTAGATTTAAATATAATACCTTGTCTTTTGTATAAACAATTATTTATATACACGACTATATGGTTTAAAAAGAAATATATTACTTGGTTCTATTTTAAGCTTGTCTTAGTATTTGTTATGTTAATTTGTCACGTACGCACATGTGTATACCAAGAAGCCAATTGTATTGATTGGTAGATTAGTACAAATTGCAATATCATACTACTGGTTTTTTTTTCCAGTTGAATTCAAATCTATTGTCAATTAAATTACGGGATAGATATTCGTGAGTCCGATCTCTGGTCGGATCACAGCAAACATTATTTAATTTGTCTTTATTTTTCTCGGCTAAGCATATGGTACTTAGGAGTGATCGTATGGTAGTTGGTTTTACAGGCCATTGGCATTTGCTTCGGCTTCATTTGATTAATGTTTGATTAAGAAAAAATGCAGATAGCAATTCTTCTTTTCAAAAATGGGCTTACGATTTACGACTTACGAGTACCTACCATCACTCTTAACTTTGCGATCACTTTTTATCGCAAGTCATAAATCCTATTTATTAGTGAAATGGTCATAGCTCTTAGGAGTGCATTTCCGTCTACGTTGCCGACTTACGACCTTTAGTGAAACGGTCGCCAGTTCTTTAAAAGAAAGAAAGAAAAACAAATTTTTAATCTCAAAACATGTATCTGTTTGTGTAATATTTACACACTCCCGACGTTCGTTTGGCACTTCTTTTCCATACTTACCTAAAGATACAAAAATAAAAAGCCGACTCGATGCGATTTCCATCAGTAAATAAATTATTTATTTTCTCCCAACAATCTAAATAACTAATAGTCGAAAAATAGAATAATTTATGAAGTTGGGAAATCGATAAAAATGGAAAAATTAGAGAAATTAGGGGGGAAATAAATATTTGCGCTTTGGGAAGCTGAGGGGTCCATATTTGTTTACCAGTTATCAATTTGGAAAGTTCAAAGATCAAATTAATATTGGTCCTGGTTATTAGGTAATAAGTGTGAACGGTATGTGCCGATCAAATTTTATTATTTATCAGAATGAAACCAAATTTGACATATATTGTAATGATAAAACAGAAAGCCACCATATCACCGAAAACATTTTGAAAGTGGCGATAAACACTATAACCTGGGTATGGACAAAGTTACTCGTTATACATACTGTCACTTTCCGGGGTATAGTAAATGTGGAAAAAATATATTGTGACTTTTTCCCTGTGACTTTTTAGTGCACTAAGACTCTAAAAACTGCTAAGGACATGAAGGAATGCTTTTCTGTGCATAATGATCTCTTTAATTGAAAAATATATTATTTAAGACCTTAATTGTGAATGTTGATGGAAAAAAGTTATGTTATCAAGGAGTTATAGCAAATTTAATCTGCACGTGTCGTCTATCACCGCTTTAATTTATTACCTGTTGATTAACCATTTTACCTGGTTGATTGGCAATCAATCCCGAACAAATAAACAACCAGATCGTTTGTTCTACCTGATTAAAGCTATTTATTAAACAAACATAAGTCAGACAAATGTAAGAGCTTGGTAACTCTTTCTTTCAATCTATTTTACGAAAAAAAGAGTAAAGGTTCATTACTGGTCCTGAATGGTTTTATTTTTTGTACGGAAATAGTTAAATAAAGTGTTGTGTTTATTCAGCATTTTTGAGTAATAACATAATTTTATAATGGCTTGAAAATTTCTTTTTGCATTCATTACAAACATACTTTAATACGAACAAGCTAGCTTTTTCACGAATTTTGAAATATACTCGAAGAAAATGTGATAGTCTTGTGCTGATGGCTTTCCCATTGCACGGATCTTAACGCTCATACAGAGTATTACAAGAATGGAGTGCCCTAACCATCTTGGGAAACATTCTTTGCTTTAAGACAATTATCTTGAACTCATCATTAGCTTTTCATTTTAACATCAGTCTGTCGATATCATCAAAATTATATTAATTTCACTCAAAAAAGTTACCTCTGTTTTTTGTATAATTATCAATGATAATAGTTTGACAGTTTGATATGATATCGACAATTAAAAAAAGCAAAAATACTTTTACACTAGCAATAATCATATGGTTTCACCGTCCCGTTCTGTCATATAATAAAAGACAATCAAGAACTGGACAAATGTGTAGCCATATGATTTTTATTTCATTTTTCATGGGAAACAAATTTGGTGCCTCAAAGGAGTGTGTACATAATAGTCCAGTCAATTTACGAAAACCCGGAACAAATTGCAAAATAAATTAAAAATATATATAAAAAGTAGCCTTTTATCTTTATATTCACATGTTTAAAGAAATATAAAAAGTTGCCACAAAAATAATTAGTAGAAATGCATGAATTCAATCACGAAAAATTAATAAGCTTCGTACGATGTATATATCAATTCCTTTGCCCTTTATTGATTCTGCAGATTATCACAGGTCCTTATTAGGTGGGGGTATTAACTGTTACCTGTTAGCCATGCCAAATAAGAATGCGTACATAAATTTTATCAATGAAAGACCATCTAACGAAGCTATAACAAATTCATTGTTTAAAGTGTGTAAAAAGTATGGAATTCAGTGTTTACTCATACTGTAGACCCGCCATCAGATGATAGTGATAATGATGACCACAATTATAATTATTCGTCTTTACAAGACATTATTCAGCACTATAGAAGAGGGCATGACACAATAGAAAAACAGGAATTTGTGCAGCACTTGTGTACTATCCATACCCCAGAAATGACTCACAACATTGAAAAACAAACCAAAGAGCAAACTGACTGTGATATGTGGTTTGTTTTTAGAAAGGGTAGACTTACTGCATCAATCATGGGATCTATTTTGAATTGTAATCTGGAGAGATTGTCATCTGATTATTACATTGTGAAAACAATTCAGGGAGGTAACCGTTTTTTCTCAACAAAAGCAACAGATTATGGAAAACAATGGAAAATGTTGCGAGAAATCAGTACTGTGTTTACAGTAAATCACACATTAAATCAGAAGTTGTAAGTGCAGGTTTGTCAATATCGAAAACAATTCCTTTCATTGCTGCATCTCCAAATGGTGTGGTGAAATGTCACTGCTGTGGTGAAGGTCTTTTAGAAATAAAATGTTCATTTACGCACCAAAATAGATATACAAAAGACATTGCAAGTGATAATAATTATAATGTTTGTATTGAAAATGGAAAAGTGAAGTTAAAACAGAATTCTTCTTGGTATGCTCAAATTCAGACACAGCTGTTTGTAACTGAGAAACCGTGGTGGGATTTTGTGTTATTTACCCGCAAAGACAGTGCAATTGGCAAGATACTTTGACGAAGATTACTTTCGAAAATGCTTTTTCAATTTTTATTATAAATAAAGTTGTAAACAATAACAGAACAATAAAGTATGAAAACAATTGCAGAATTATACAAATTTGTAATAAATCTGATAAACTCCACTTTTTCATTTTTATGCAGTTGCTTTATTTTTGGCAAGAAAAAAAATATTTGTTTATAGCATGTATAAATGTTTAGCTGTATAATATAATAAAAAATATATATATATACATGCATACTGGAGAAAGAACACACAATTCCATTTTTACCCATTGTAATCCTATAAAAGATAGATACATTTGTAAGTTTTACTCAAATGGTTGTAACTGCATAAAAACAAAAAGAGGGAATCATTACCATGTAACAGTACACTGTGACATACATTTGTATACAGCCCATTGGACTCAAGTGTTGACAAAATTGTGTTATTACATTAATTTATTTTAAAGCTATTCAGCTAACAATATACATACTAAGGCAAAAAATACCATCAACTACATCGTATTGACTTTTGTTATGAAAGTACATTTTTGACTCACTGTTGAAAAATTAGACCTTATAGCAACATTTAAGATGAAGAACAACATTAAAAAGGCTGTTCCTTTGTTTATGTTTTTGTCTTTTATACAACTTGATTTCATCTCATGTACATTAACTCCACATCCCTTCATGTTCTTAGTTCAATATTACTGTTCAATCAATTGTTCCATTTATATCCAGTTTGCACTTAGAAAAGACAAAGTGTGCTCACTCTAGTGCAATGAGCCATAATAAAAAATGTACATACAGTTTCAAAACTTTGGCCACATGGAAAAAATATGTTTCTGTAAATCAGCCTATATAAACCATATATCATGACAATAGTACTAGTCCACATGGACCTTTTATCATGTTAGCTAAAACAACATTTCATCAAAACAGACATGACAGATGTTATTTGGATTTTACAAGAGGTCTTTGCAAGTTGCAGAAAAAAAGCAGCTACAGTGACCATTGGATGAACCAGAGATTTCATGTTCCATGGTATTGTTTGTGACACAAGTTTAAATGTCCTTAAACGTTGAATGGCTCGTTCCACATGTATTCTTAGATTAGCAATGTTTCTGTTTTTTTCTGATGTTACTGACACTTAGAAATTTCCCTTTTCCCCATGTACACTTACGGGTAAATGGAGGTATTGTTAGATATGCATTTCTTTCTGCTAAAAGATCCCTAATGGTAAACCCCCTGTCGGCCATAATCTTATCACCCTGTTATGCAAGGTATAAGAAGCCACTATGCATTGTGATATACCTGTCGGATGTATTCCCACCCCAGATTTGAGATATGAAATTCAACGCACCAGTTGGAGTGATACTAACCAAGAATTTGAAAGTATTATGGGATGTATATGAACTGTAGGTCCTAGCATTGACAGTTGGATTTCTGGACCGCTGAATGAATATCTCAGAACAATCAATAATAGCACTTGTACGAGGAAAACTTTGTTGAAATAACTTGGGCATGAACTTCTTAATGAGCTCACGAGAAGGCCATATGAAACAGTCTCTGAATATATAATATAAACAAAATATCCAGGTTGTAAAAACAGATGAGATTCTTGAGCATGAAACTCCAAACAAGTCAGACATAACAAAGCCTGGTAAAGATAAACGTAAGCGCACTAAAGTCAAAATAAACTCATCAGTTCGAGATAGTTTTCTTGAAGACCCTGGTTTATTCCCCTGATTTTAATAACGCCTTTCTTCCTCACTCTCACCACCTGTTAAGTATTTCATATTCGAGTCATAATTTACAGCAATGTTTTTAATACTATTAAAGATCTCTAAATTTGGAAGTCCAGTATATTTTCTGACAGATTCATCACTTTTTGCTACTTTCTAAATGAAACTATTATTGAATAAAGTATCTTTATCAACCAGTTTTTCCTTCAGATTTTTATTGTCTATCAAAATTTTATCAATATCTGAAGCTGTCATATCTGTCTGTACTTCTGCGTTAGTAGGTGCTTGGTTTGTGCCAATGGTACTTTCAGATGCATTACTGTAACTGTGCTCTATCCACTGAGAACAACTGGCATCTGATGGATCTGAACAAAATAGCATGCATGAGAGACATGAGAAAATGAACATGTGCAGTATTGAATATGCAGGCCAAAATATTCCTGTGAAATGTATGAAGGTTCCAATAAAGCACATTTCCTGTGATATTTCACAGAAAATATATCCCTTTGCAACTTATTAAAAAGAAAATTTATTTTTGGGAAAAACAAGTTCTTGTTAAGTATTCAGTGCACATAACATGATTCATTTAAAAATTGTTTACAATATACATGATTTGTATGGAATTTGTATGTATATTCAATAAGAATAGAGTCTACCATAAATACATGTACATTTGTAAGCTAGTGATACTGATTAAAAAAAGTCACCATGATATTTTGAATATATTTTCATAAATGTTTTCAGTTATATATTTAAAGTCATTAAAATTATATGAGTGTATATCTACTTCACCTTTAGGAGTGGTGGATAAGTCTAGTCTTCACCCATCTGGAAATCGTATCTTTAGTAACAACATTATGCGGTTTGTTAAAACTAATTAAGAGACTAGATACACTCGGCTTCCGCAGATGTTTAGTCATAATTAAATATGTCTTAATACACATAATCACACACAGGTATTTATCTTCGTAGGACAGAAGTTCAATTGGTTGCGAATGTCGATTCGATGTAGACTGATTCAACGGCTGTGCAATTTAAAATAAACATTTATCATCCAGTAATTGCATGTTTGTAATATCTAACAAATGCAATGTCTAACATCTCTGTCCTGTCAAAATAGCTAACAAGGCCGTTAAATTTAATGTGATTTCTTTCAAGCTGATCGTATCATATGAAGGATATTGTTTTAGATGTTGAAGCACAATGTTCACATCCCAAATAACACTGTAACGGGACAATGCTGGCTTCTGTTCAAATACTCCTTTCAGAAGTCTTTTAACTAATACATGTTTCCAAACGATTTACCATTAGGTAACTGAATTATACACGACAAAGGACTACGAGCAGTATTTACAGCACTATGACCTACAGTTTCCGCTATTTCCCCCAAAAAAAATAATAGCTACATTCAAAGGTGGCGAAATCGGATCAATTCCTGTGGAATTACAGAATGTTGTCCATTTATCCAAATACGTTTTGTACTGTGTTTCAGTAGTCTGTCTCCAAGCTGACATGATAAATCCTGAAGCTTTTGATGAAATGCCTTCACTATCGAGGTGTTTCCGGATACATTACAAATCAACAGTGTTAGTTTTTTGTGCAACGGATGCACTTCCCTCGGAATAGACGGGAGATAAAGTGTTCTTTTTCCCGCAGGTATGATCAACGGTTCCACAATCAACAGTTTCATTAGTTTTGAGAACCAAAGTTGACTGGGCCAGTTTGGGACCAACACTATTCCTGTAGCTTCTTCTATTTGGATTTTCTGCAACATTCATGTAATTACACTGAAAGGAGGAAAAGCATAACATTTTAGAGTTTTCCAACACACAGTAAAATCATCAACTGCCCATGCATCAGGGTCACAATTATAGGATATGTAATGATCTAATTGTTTGTTTACTCTAGATGCAAAGAGGTCAATGTCAGGTGAAAATTGTATAATAGCTAAACCTTTTATAAACCATTTTTCATTTAGCATTCATTCTGTTTCTTTCCGAGTTTTCCTCGATTCAGAATCTGCTGCTGTGTTTTTTACCCCTGCAATATGTGCAGCAGTCAGATGTAAAGAGTTTTTGATACACCATTCCCATATTGTTCGGGTAAGTGTATTACAATTATCTGAATGACTGGTACCCATATGATTGATACAAGAAACCGCTGTAACATTATCAATTATGACCTTTATATGACCTGATAGCATCTTCCGAATTTTTTTTAATGCGAAGTATACCGCTAGAAGTTCAAGATAATTAATGTGATTTCTAGCTTCATTAACTTTCCAATCACCCCCTGTTACTACTTCTCGAGACACAGCTCCCCAGCCTGTTTTACTTGCATCTGTGTTTATAATTAGAACAGGGTGTTCCATGCTGATAACATTAAATGAGGTTTCAACATGATCAACCCACCATTTCAAATCGTCTTTAACTGTATTTGACAGTGTCATTTTAGCATCATAATTATCTTAATTGACTTTTAAGGCCTTACTTTTTTCAATTTCAAGTTGTCTGTAGAACAGAGGCCCATACATAACTCCAGGAAAACTGGATGTCAGCTTATGACTATTAATCTAATAAAAAGAACAGATAAGTGGAGGGGGTCTTTCTACGGTTGTCGTTGGTAAAAACAGGGAAAACGGTATGTCGTAGAGACCTAGAGTGAGTTGCTCAAATCTTTGGATAAAGCTGTCCATAGCATAAGAAGACTTTGTAGATACCGAAAGGGTAGTCAGAATCCGTAAATCTATCCAATGAATAAATAGCCCATTCAATGGAAATTCGTCGATAAAACAACGCATAGGTCCGCTGGATATCACTGAGATACCGGGTTTTGTTACAGTTTAAAATGAAAGAAGACAATGTTAAACAAAAACGAAACCGAAAGGAAAAAATCAAAAGCAACATTGCAATTATGTAGGCATAGAAAATGAAACTGAGCTTATTATTGATATTTCTTCCCTGTTTCTACAAGCTACAATAAAATTAAGCTATACAATGGGGTGCTAGACTCTATTTAAGATGAATTTATTTTAAGAAATGTCGACCAATCATGGTGAAGCTACAACATTACGTTTAATTTTAATATCTGGAAAAAGCTGTTTTTATTTTCGGTCTTATCAGTTAAGGACCATTTTATGTAATTATGAGGAAGTCTGCAAGGAGAGTTTAACTAGATATCCCCGTGACGACCCTGGATACATTAGTAGATATATGCTACCTATTATATCACTAGCAACTATTAGACTACCAGTTGAATGAATGCCATTTGTGCCTGAGATCCTGCAGGCATATCATACAACGTAGTCGTGGTCGGCACAGTTCTGACATAATACGTTTTGTGATATATCTAACACTCACTTCTAAGCCTAAACCACTCCCTAATTTCTATATCATCTTATTCTAAATCTCAATAATGATACAACCATTGCTTCGCGTATCGTCGGCCAACATCATATATTATTTGAGTAGTCATTGTTATATTGAACCAATAATAGATAAAGCGTTATCCGGTTGATTTAGGCAGGTTGATGGATTTAGGCCAATGGGTAAGCTTGCAACAGTTAGATTAACAATTGACTGACACCTAACCATTGGATAGCATGTTTATCCAACGAATAACTTCATCTAACGTTTTAACATACTCATTTCTCTGGTCTTCATAAAACCAAAAACAAAAACAAAACAAAAACACAAAAAACATCACAGCATGCTACTTATAAATTGTTTCAATGTCAAAGGTCAAGGGCGATCTTCACCATTGAAAATGTAATATACTCTTCCAAAAAAGAAATGCAATATGTGAAAAAATATAATTTACTTCAAATTTTCAACATCATTTTAAATACAGAAAAAAGGCATTGCATTACACTGAAATTTGGCACACTGGTTGTTCAGACTTTAAAGTTGATTAAAATGTCGACATTGATCACATCACATTAAAATCCATAGCGTTCAGATGACGTTCACTTCAGATTCAATATATGTTCTGATAAACACAAAAATAAATATTTTCTAATGGACCATCCAAGGAACATTCTCGCCAAAGTGCTTACTTATTATTCAATGGTTTCCGATAAGAATACACGTGTAATTTTACTACAGTTTCCTATAGGTTCCTATGTGAAAATGGTCCTGCGATAGTGGGTATCTTGGATTTCCGATCAACGCAAAAAAAACCAACATATTTAGTAAAGGGACATTCAAGGCAAGTTTGCTTCAAATGATCCCTTAACACAGACACTTCCCCATCACCCAACATTCCTTTAACTACAGGCATAACAGCATGTGCCAATGGAATAGGGTTATGTACCTTACTATATACTATACTGGGAGTTGAGATAGATATAGATACACAAGTAGAGTTATTGCCCTTTGAAAATATATTTTGATATGGCTTATTGTACCTGTATCTACTTTGTGATGTACAATTTATACTAATATGTCCCACCTTTCCACACATGAAGCACTTCCTACTATCAGAAGTTCTATTATCCTTATTTTGAAAACCCTTAGCATCATTTGGTTTTTCCCTTTTTTGGAGACCCCTAAAATTTGGATTTGTTAAAGAAACTACATTAGCCCTACGTGCTTCTTTATATTGATCAGCTAACCTTGACATTTCTAACATATCTTTTGGAACCCTTTCCTTCAAAAACAAAGCTACATCCCGATTACAAATGTGTAAAAACTGATCCCTTAACATTAAATCAACTATACCATTAAAATTCCGTGTAATACCCGACATGTCAACCCACCTATAAAAACAACTCGTTAATCTCACAGCACACTGTTGAAATGTTTCTCCTGATTCAGGCCTACATAATCTAAAGCGTTGTTTAAAACCATCTTCCGTTTTATCAAAACGTTTCAGCAAACACTCCTTTAACATGTCATAGTTTAATGCACTTTCTGTTGGGAGTAAAGCATAAACATCCAATGCATTCCCCTTTAACAAAGCACTTAAATGGGTAGCCCAAATATTCGTATGCCATTTACGGGCTTCTGCATACCGTTCGAAACGTCTTAAATACGAATCTATATGGTCGTTTTTTTCCTCAAAGGGAGGTAATTTGGGACACTGGACCTTTTCTTGAAAATCCCCATTACTATCCCCGCTTTTTTTTAGCATCCACCATTTCTAACTGATGTTTGTGGTCAATTTGCTTTAAATGTAACTCATGTTCCATTCTCAATCTTTCTTTCTCTATTTGATCTTTCTCTACATCACGCTGTAATAATCGCTCCTCTCGTAACCTATCTTGTTCATTCTTTACAAAATCCTGCAGTTCTTTACCTTCATAGCCTAAACGTTCCCCATACCCAGTCAAATCCTTAAGAACTTCCATAACTTAAAAAAAATAAACAAACGACTCCAAACTTTTAAAGAACTAATTCCAACAAGTTTAGAGGACTTAAGGATTGATTTTTCTCATACTCTATTCGGAATCGTAGTAAACATTAATACAATAGATCAAAAAGGCTAGTTGTACTTTTATTGGTTTCATAACTCCTAAAAGTACATATCATGTTGCACGGACTTCTTGGGTAGGTTAGGGGTATTTAAGTTGTCGTTTTTTGGGATTTATTCACCACACGTTGTAAAGTTACTGTGGAGTGTGTATGGTCGTTGTCTTGTCTTGTTCAAGGTAAGTAAAACTTATTAGTTATTTTATGGTTAAATTTTGACGTCCATATTCTGTATAGGGGGTATTTTATTTATACAATTTTGAGAAATGTTTGTAAATTATAACATTAGTTCAGTATATAATGTACAATTTTACACCACAAACATTCAGTGGTTTTCGTATAGACATTTTAAACAGGACATTTAATGATGTAGAACTCATCGCACCATGTAGCGAATATTTTATTAGATAAATGCACGTTTGTAGGCAGTCATACATAATGTAAATTATTGTCACACAATAAAACCGTCAACAGTATATTTTAATTATTGATTTTCACACGGTGAACGACAACGATAGATTTGTAATTATTGTATCCTAAATATTACTACACACTCGATGCATAGCAGACGATAATTATAATCAACGTTATCAACAAAACATTTTAAATATCCGATACACTTATTTGAATATTACAATGTTTATGAATAAGTGAAATCAGGCGTGTAGTATACCGTATAATGTACGATACATTATAAACAATTATATCGACCTGACGCACATTACACAATTATAGATTGTATAGATAATTTGAAATATTAATGTGTAGTTATTATACATTATAGTTATGATGATGCATTATGTGAATTTGTTTAGTTAATATGTATTTATGCTAGTCATTAAGATATTTAGTAGTCCTTATTTTGTTCAAGGTCCTGTATTATAGTTTGATGTTTGACGTGTGATGTGTGCATATTACTGGTGGAGTCATTGATGTTGCCGACCGGCTGTCTGTTGTCCTACGTGGATGGAATTGTAGATTTGACATTAACTGTTTCTTTTTCAAAATTCTTTTTTTTTTAATTTGTTTGTGTTTATATTTTAATAATCTTTTGTATTTTATGTTTAAAATTAAATGTTTAAAATAAAAAAATAAATTAATTTAATTTCATTATTATATCGACCAGCTAGGATGTCCGTTTGACTCTTATCACACTTGGCGATCCTGTCGTCACATTTGGTGTCAGAAGTGAAATTTACGAGTTTAAAACGTGCATTCTTGCTACACACTTTAGATATTTTTCTCAAGTATTTTTTATTGTTACAGCATTGTAAGCAGATGTGGACGGAAAGTTGAGATTTTGGAGGACCTTGAACAGACAAAACAACGTAGGGAAATTGAAAATCTAGAAAGTCAGTATTTTTTTATTTAAAGGTTATAACCATGGATCATGTTTGTAACTGCAGCCACAGCTGTTGTAGATATTTAAGTTCAAATTAAATATTTGGATCTGTCGTTAGTCCCTTGTTCGGTGAGTTATGTGTAAATAGGGGAGATAAAAGTTTCATAAGTAAGAGTTATCTCGCTTAGTATTGTCCCGAACACTACTTCACTTTGCATTGTTTTTATTGTCGGATTTAGTTCTTTTAAAGTTTGGAGTCGTTTGTTTATTTTTTTTAAGCTATGGAAGTTCTTAAGGATTTGACTGAGTATGGGGAACGTTTAGGCTATGAAGGTAAAGAACTGCAGGATTTTGTAAAGAATGAACAAGATAGGTTACGAGAGGAGCGATTATTACAGCGTGATGTAGAGAAAGATCAGATAGAGAAAGAAAGATTGAGAATGGAACATGAGTTACATTTAAAGCAAATTGACCACAAACATCAGTTAGAAATGTTGGATGCTAAAAAAAAACCGGGGATAGTAATGGGGATTTTCAAGAAAATGTCCAGGGTCCCAAATTACCGCCCTTTGAGGAAAAAAACCGACGACATAGATTCGTATTTAAGACCTTTCGAACGGTATGCAGAAGCCCGTAAATGGCATAAGAATATCTGGTCTACCCATTTAAGTGCTTTGTTAAAGGGGAATGCATTGGATGTTTATGATTTACACCCAACAGAAAGTGCATTGAACTATGACATGTTAAAGGAGTGTTTGCTGAAACGTTTTGATAAAACGGAAGATGGTTTTAAACAACGCTTTAGATTATGTAGGCCTGAATCAGGAGAAACATTTCAACAGTTTTCTGTGAGATTAGCGAGTTTATTTGATAGGTGGGTTGACATGTCGGGTATTACACGGCATTTTAATGGTATAGTTGATTTAATGTTAAGGGGTCAGTTTTTACACATTTGGAATCGGGATGTAGTTTTGTTTTTGAAGGAAAGGGTTCCAAAAGATATGTTAGAAATGTCAAGGTTAGCTGATCAATATATAGAAGCACGTAGGGCTAATGTAGTTTCTTTAACAAATCCAAATTTTAGGGGGTCTCCAAAAAAGGGCAAACCAAATGATGTTAAGGGTTTTCAAAATAAGGATAATAGAACTTCTGATAGTAGGAAGTGTTTCACGTGTGGAAAGATGGGACATATTAGTATAAATTGTACATCACAAAGTAGATCCGGGTATAATAAGCCATATCAAAATACATTTTCAAAGGGCAATAACTCTACTTGTGCATCTATATCTATCTCAACTCCCAGTATAGTATATAGTAAGGTACATAACCCTATTCCATTGGCACATGCTGTTATGCCTGTAGTTAAGGGAATGTTGGGTGATGGGGAAGTGTCTGTGTTAAGGGATACTGGTTGTAGTGGTGTTGTAGTTAGAAAGAGTTTAGTTGATAGTGAACATATTTCTGACGAATATCAGGATTGTGTGATGGCTGACGGGTCTAAAGTAAGAGTGTATGTAGTAAGTGTGGCTATTGATACCCCTTATTATAGTGGTACAGTAAAGGCTTGATGTATGGATAACCCTGTATATGATGTTATAGTGGGGAATATTGATGGAGCTAGAGAGCCCAATAACCCAGACCCTGATTACATGATTAATGTTGTAACTAGGCAACAAGCTGGACAGTAAAGTAAACCGTATCCAAAATTAATTGTGCCAAAAAGTATCGCCGATATTAATGTCGATGATATTAAAAGGGAGCAACAGTCGGATACTACTTTAATTAAAATATGAGAGAAAGTGAGTGCAGGGACAGTGTATGAAAAGGCTGATAGAGGTACAGTCAAGTTTTTCGAAAAGAAGAGTTTAATATTTAGAGAGTTCCAATCCCCGAAGATAGAAAAGGGTAAAATTTTTCGGCAGTTAGTTGTTTCGGAAAAATATAGGAGGGATGTTATGAGAGTTGCTCATGAGTCATTAATGGCAGGACATTTAGCAACTAAACGTACGGTTTGTAGAGTTATGTCAGAATTCTTTTGGCCGGGGATTACGTCAGACGTAAAAAGGTTTTGTAGGTCTTGTGATATATGCCAGAGGACTGTGCCGAAGGGTAGGCATATCCGGGCTCCGTTAGGCAAGATGCCTATTGTTGACATTCCTTTCCGCAGGGTGGCGGTAGACATAGTGGGTCATTTAGTCCCTATTACAGACAAAGGTAATAGGTATGTGTTAACCTTAGTTGACTATGCAACTAGGTATCCTGAGGCGGTGACGTTGCCGTCTATTGAAACTAAAAGGGTAGCTGAAGCCCTTATTGAGGTGTTTGTCGAGTGGGATTTCCACGGGAGATTTTGACAGACCGAGGGGCCCAGTTCACTTCAGCATTAATGGCTGAAATGAGTCGGTTGATTTCGTTACGACAGTTAACGACAACCCCATACCATCCCATGTGTAATGGTTTGGTTGAAAGGTTCAATGGAACTTTGAAACTTGTATTAAAACGGTTATGTGCAGAACGTCCAAAAGATTGGGACAGGTATCTAGGCCCTGCATTGTTTGCTTATAGGGAGGTACCACAGGAAAGTTCTCGTTTTTCACCATTCGAATTGGTATATGGTTGGTCAGTAAGGGGTCCCATGACTATATTAAAGGAATTATGGTCCAAGGAAATATCTGACCCTGAGTTAAGGTCTACTTATGAATATGTTATTAATTTAAGGGATAGGTTAGAGTCTACATGTGAACTGGTTAGGGAAAATTTAGAACACGCTTCACGTAAGCAAGCTAGGGTTTATAATAGAAGGTCCGGTAAACGGAAGTTAAAACCAGGTCAAAAAGTCTTAGTCCTATTACCCACAAAGGCCAATAAATTGTTGATGCATTGGAAGGGTCCATATAATATAGTAGAACGCGTTGGTGATTTAGATAATAGGATCAGTGTGAAGGGTAAACTTAAATTGTTCCATGTAAACATGTTGAAACTGTATGTGGAGAGAGATCGTGGTTCAGTCGGTGTCATTGGACAATTAAGTGACAACACTGATTTAGACATGGTTGATATAAACACAGTAGGTACGTGTGCATCCGTGTCTGTATTTGATGAGAGTTTAATTAGTGAGGAGGATGACGGTTATGGTGAGTTAATAGTGCCACCTACATGTAACAGTTCTGAAACATATGAACATGTACACATCAACCCAGAGTGGGAACATGGTCAGGTACAACAAGTTCGAAGTTTACTTTGGAAATATACTGATGTTATGACAAATGTTCCTGGGCATACAAATGTTCTTGAACATGATATCAAACTTACAAGAAAAGACCCAGTTAAGCAGAAACCATATCCTATACCATATGCAATGGTGGGTGAGGTGGAAAAGGAGATTGATAAAATGTTAAAGCTCAATGTGATTGAGGAATCAAATAGTCCTTATTCATCCCCATTCGTGATAGTAAAAAAAAAGGATAATACAAATCAATTTTGTATAGATTTTAGAGCACTGAATAGGATTACAATCTTTGATGCTGAACCGATGCCCAACATTGAGGATACATTTGCCAAAATCTCCAATTTTAAGTTTTGCTCAAAAATTGATTTAACCAAAGGCTATCGGCAAATTCCTCTGACGTCATCAGCAAAACCACTTACTGCTTTTCAATCACATAAAGGTTTGTTTCAGTTTTCTGTGATGCCGTTTGGGACAATTAACAGTGATGCGAGTTTCTCGCGTTTAATGCGAAAAGTGTTAAAATATTTACAGAATGTCGATAATTTTGTCGATGACATAATTATCTATACAGATACCTTTTCACATCATCTAATAGTTCTAAAGAATGTTCTACGTAGATTAGCTGAGGCTAATTTGACAGCTAAACCATCCAAGTGTTTTATTGGTTACCATCAACTTGATTGTTTGGGTCATACTATTGGTCAAGGTCGTTTATTACCTGGCCCAGATAAAGTGGATGCTATACGAGAAGCACCACGACCAGAGACTAAGAAGCAAGTAAGAAGTTTTCTGGGTTTGGCTAATTTCTACTGGAAATTTGTTCCCGACTTTGCTGCCATAGCAAGTCCTTTAACTGATTTAACCAAGAAGGGGTTACCCAATCATGTTAAATGGAGTTCAAATGAACAACAGGCTTTTACTAAGTTAAAGTCAGCATTGGTTAGTAGCCCAGTATTGAAATTACCCAACTTCGATTCTAGTTTCCTGGTACAGACTGAGGCATCTGACGTTGGTTTGGGTGCGGTACTGTTACAAGATGAGGATGGTGTACGATTACCAGTAATGTATGCTAGTCGTAAGCTATCTAAGACTGAAAAGAATTATTCAGTGATTGAAAAAGAATGTCTTGGTATCGTTTGGGCATTACAAAAATTTGAAAAATATTTGTATGGTAGAGAATTTGTATTGGAGACGGATCATCGTCCACTGATGTATCTTCAGCGTTCAAAGTTAGCAAATTCGAGACTTATGAGATGGTCTTTGTTAATACAACCTTACCGTTTTAGAATTGAAGCTATTAAGGGTCGTGATAATGTAGGTGCTGATTATTTGAGTCGGTGTTAGGAAAATAGTCAGTTTACAGTTTTTGTACAGTAGTAAATAGTTGTGTAAAATGTTATTTTAATTTTAAATATATATTTGATATAGGGTAACCGTAAAACTCTATTATTCAAGGTATAATAGATCATGGAACGAAAATCTAGTGGTAATAGACTGGGTGCATGTTTATGTAGGT
>MJUT01046560.1:95257-123538 GCA_002080005.1 Gigantidas platifrons | reverse complement strand
ATAACTCTTACTTATGAAACTTATAGCGATTTATCTCCCCTACATACACCTAACTCACTGAACAAGGGACTAACGACAGATCCAAATATTTAATTTGAACTTAAATATCTACAACAGCTGTGGTTGCACTACAAACATGATCCTGACTGACACATGTTTATAACCTTTAAATAAAAAAAAATACTGACTTTCTAGATTTTCAATTTCCCTACGTTGTCTTGTATGTTCAAGATCCTCCAAAATCTCAACTTTCCATCCACATCTGCTTACAATGCTGTAACAATAAAAAATACTTGAGAAAAATGTCTAAAGTGTGTAGCAAGAATGCACGTTTTAAACTCGTAAATTTCACTTCTGACACCAAATGTGACGACAGGATCGTCAAGTGTGATAAGAGTCAAACGGACATCCTTGCTGGTTGATATAATAGTGAAATTAAATTCATTTTTATTTTTATTTTAAACATTTAATTTTAAACATCAATACAAAAGATTATTAACACAAACACAAACAAATTAACAACAAAAGAATTTGAAAAAAACCAGTTAATGTCAAATCCACAATTCCATCCACGTCGGACAACAGACAGCAGCCGGTCGGCAACATCAATGACTCCACCAGTACTATGCACACATCACACGTCAAACATCAAACTATAATACAGGACCTTGAACAAAATAAGGACTACTAAATATCTTAAAATGACTAGCATAAATACATATTAACTAAACAAATTCACATAATGCATCATCATAACTATAATGTATAATAACTACACATTAATATTTCAAATTATCTATACAATCTATAATTGTGTAATGTGCGTCAGGTCGATATAATTGTTTATAATGTATCGTACATTATACGGTATACTATACGCCTGATTTCACTTATTCATAAACATTGTAATATTCAAATAAGTGTATCGGATATTTCAAATGTTTTGTTTATAACATTGATTAATTATCGTCTGCTATGCATGGAGTGTGTAGAAATATTTAGGATACAATAATTACAAATCTATCGTTGTCGTTCACCGTGTGAAAATCAGTAATTAAAATATACTGTTGACGGTTTTATTGTGTGACAATAATTTACATTGATGTACGACTGCTTACAAACGTGCATTTATCTAATAAAATATTCGCTACATAATGCGATGATTTCTACATCATCAAATGTCCTGTGTAAAATGTCTATACGAAAACCACTAAATGTTTGTGGTGTAAAATTGTGCATTATATACTGAACTAATGTTATAATTTGCAAACATTTTCTCAAAATTGTATAAATAAAATACCCCCTATACATAATATGGACGTCAAAATTTAACCATAAAATAATTAATAAGTTTTACTTACCTTGAACAAGACAAGACAACGACCACACACACTCCACAGTAACTTTACAACGTGTGGTGAATAAATCCCAAAAACGGCAACTTAAATACCTCTAGCCTACCCCAGAAGCCCGTGCAACATGATATGTACTTCTAGGAGTTATGAAACCAATAAAAGTACAACTAGCCTTTTTGATCTATTGTATTAATGTTTACTACGATTCCGAACAGAGTATGAGAAAAATCAATACTTAAGTCCTCTAAACTTCAAAAGACTTATTCAAAACGGAAATAAACTAATTACAAGTGGATAAAAATAGTAAAAATTAACCACCAAAACACAACAGGAATACCTTCATAATTTTAAGATCGTAACACATAGAACAAACAAATTGTAAGAAGAGTTTGAAGATACCAAAGGGGTAATCAGAATCCGCATATCGAAGGACAGACAACACAATGGTCAAAACAAAAATGACAGGACAAACAACGATCTACGAAACATAAACATAATACAAAATATCGAGTAGCACGAACCCCACTAAAACAGGGGAGTGAACCCAGGTGCTCCAGCAGGGTAGCAGTCCCTGCTCCACTAGTGGTTCCCGTCGTGTTCCTCTAGCCACACACCCGGTGATAAGACATGAACGAGGAAAGGACCGGAAATGTTTACGACAAGTGGAACATATCCGTGGTCATGTGTGACACAGATATTCCGTAACGGTCAACCAAGTCATGGTGGCAACCGTAGAACTTTCAAAGTTATGACTTTAACTTAACCAAGAGGAAGCCTTGGTACAGTAGCTTCCTTGTTAGTAGTAACCCTCTATCAACGAAATCCTGATAGGAACCACACGCTCTGGAACATCGTATAAACTTCAATATATATTCCCCATATGCAGGCGCTGCTGGAATGTTGCTACATATAAATGGAAAGTTCACAATGGGAAAATTAAGATCATCTCTTTTGTCGTATAGTTATTTTTCGTTCTTCACTCCCACTCACGTTCAGCTTTGAGGTGTAGGTATAGGTATGAAGCATATATATATGTATATGTGGTATCCTTTAGTAAACACAGGCATATCATGTATAGGCTGCATTAGGAATGTGTATATCATATTAACATATGTAAAGCTATAGCACTGTATTTTCATGTCACTGTAATGCTATACTAGTCAAAAAAGAAACGTTACACCTCTTTCTATTTTTATAACATTTTTAATACAAACAATATTTTATGATAAATTATTGTGTTCAAGTCTTTATGTCGTTAAGAACATTCACATGTGCACATAATTAATTTCAGTTCTACTTTAACTGTAAGGGAGCGCAACAAAACGGAACACCCTAACAACGTAAATAACAGTTTAATAGCGTGTGTGTCCTCCTCTTGCATTGATGACAGCTAGACACGTACGGCGCATATATCATAACAGACTCATGACAAATGCCTGTGGAATGTTGTTACACTCATCTGTGAGTGCCCTTTGAAGCTGATCAATAGATTCAGGGGGATTAACCCGTCTACGGACGCGTCTTCCAAGCTCATCCCACACATATTCGATGGGATTTAAGTCTGGTGTTAAGGCCGGCCAAGATAGAGTGCGAATGTGGTTATCATTAAGGAAGTTCATGGCAACACGTGAAATATAGCATCTAGCGTTATCTTGCTGAAAAACATGACTGAAGTGATGTGTTCGAATAAACGGGAGTACAATTGGAGCCAAGATTTCGTCACGATAACGAATGCCATTTAAGTTTCCAACCCTTATTTTAAAGTTAGTCTTTCCAACATGACTAATTCCACCCCATACCATTACACCACCGCCTCCATATCGATCGGTTTCCTTTACACAACCATCAGCGAAACGTTCCCTACGACGACGATAAATACGTACTCTTCCGTCGCTAAATTTTGAATTAAGCTTGGATTCATCAGAAAACAAAATGTTCTGCCAAGTGTTTCGCCTCCACCGAAGACATGCACGTGCCCATGGAAGTCTAGCAATCCTGTGTCGACGTTTTAACTCCATATTTTTGAGAGGGCGACGCAACCGATTACGAACTGTTTGGTCGGAAATTCTGTTGTTACGTATACCAGGGGTTCGCCTTGCTGTGTCCACAGCAGTTGCAAAGCTATCACGTAAGTGGATTAGTGTGATGTTTCTATCTTGACGTAACGTTTCTCGTGGTCTACCACTACGTCGACGATCAGATGTTGTGCCGGTTGTAAATTGTCATTCTTGAGCAATTAAAATGGTTTACTATCTCTGTTTGTGTCATTCCGGCTTGAAACATCCCAACGGCACGTTCCCTCTTATTTTGGAGTAAGAGGGGCATAGACTTACGTGTAGAAAAATTGCTTGCTGAAGTGGCCTTTTGCTTACAATTGCAAACGACACAGTTTATGACCTGCATACATTTTAAATTATCGAAATGATGAAAAACGTGAATTCCCAAAACTGACGTAACGTCATTCTGTAAAAAATAACAATGCCGGAATCGATAGGCTAATAACCTAATTTTATATTAATTAATTAAAAACATATGTATGGAGCACCTGCTGAACAAAAAATGTGAAAAACTTATGTAACGTTTCTTTTTTTGACTCGTATACATGTTTTAAATTTTTATTTTCTAACAAAATGTAAAAAAAACCCACTAAAATTAAGCTTTGACCATTTCAGGTTTGAACCCGTACCAAAAAATAGGAGGCAATGTGGTGTGTGAAGACCAACGCATTATCGATTTTTCTTAGGAAAAGAAAGTTCATCAATTCCACTTATATCAACAACACAAACAATCACTTCTCATCTTACAATGTAACCGAACTCACTGATCACAATTACATGTCCAAGTAGAGAGTAACAATGCAAAAATTTACATATAAACAGCTTTATGTTTTTTGAAAAAGTGTAGTTTGAAGACATTACCAAACAATTAATTTGTTTAAGATGCATGTTTTTATTTTGTTTTGCTTCTAGGTGTTTTTCAGAGTGGATTCTCGGGTTAAAGGCAACAAAAAGACGGAAAGCAATGACAAAGGGTATTTTGTCGAGATTTTTATCATTCGTCTTCAGCTATTTTTTGCATTATCCACTGCTAGACCATGATATATATTAATCAATAGTTGGGTTTAATCTTCATTCTTTCCTCTTATAAATTATCAGGGGAATCGCACGTATACCTAGCAATACATTTATGAAGTAAAACGTATCTGATCTCATTCATTATGATTAAATTCTTGATGTTTTTAAATACGTTCATGAGTACCATAAATGACATTTTTATAGATTTTAATATTTACATTTGATTATCAATAGTTTCTTTATACGTCCTATTGTGCAGGACATCAATTAATTCTGTGTTTAAAATATACATTGTATATATAATCAAAGTTGTTTTAAAATTAAATCTAGTACGATACATGTAATAGTTGGGATTTTTTATGACACTTTGACGGTATGTATATTCATAGTTAGCAGTGATATAAGAGTTTGAAAAGTAAGAAAAAAGTTGTTTTAAAATTTTATATCGGACCCAATATGAACAAACAACGTAATGCTCAGTTATATCTTCTGGTGGGATGAAATAAAGATTAAATCTAAAAAAAGAAAGAAAAATGCCATGGCTAATTTACTTCAGGTTACTCGTGGTTGTTGATGGAGATGGTTCACGATGGATGTTCCACACTCCTCATTGAATTTAGTACTGCATTGACTACTATTTTACCTATTTTGTTCCAGTATTGTTATAAATACTGTTATAGTGACAGCCGGAACCTATAAACCGTAATGAAAGCGGGAGGTTTAGCGCCGTAAAATCTGATTCAACCCACCATTTCTTTGGAAATGCCTGTACCAAGTCAGGGTCATTACGGTTTTCACAGCTTTCCGGTTGTTGACTAATTTTGTCTGTTTATATACTTATGAGTTTTGACTTTCCATTTGGAAGATTGTTCGGAGTTCGGTAATTTTGTTATTACCCTTATTTAGTCGATACATTATAATTTTTGATTAAGTGCATGAGTGTTTTTGTCAATTTAATGTTCCGATACCTTAATTTGATATTAAGAAAAGTTTGAAGAGAACACAGGGGTAAACAGAGCAGTAGAATGAATGTCAGACAATACAATGGCAGACAATACAATGGCAGAATGAAAAAGGATAAAGAGTCAATCAATGATCTACATAACATCACAAAGAGAACACATGGGATAAACAGGGCAGTAAAATGAATGTCAGACAAAACAATGCCAGACAATACACAGGGGTAAACAGAGCAGTAAAATGAATGCCAGACAATACAATGCCAGACAATACACAGGGGTAAACAGAGCAGTAAAATGAATGCCAGACAATACACAGAGGCAAACAGAGCAGTAAAATGAATGCCAGACAATACAATGGTAAAATGAAAAAGGATAAAGAGTCAAACAATATTCTGCATAACACCACAAAGAGAACACAGGGGTAAACAGAGCAGTAAAATGAATGTCAGACAATACAATGGTAAAATGAAAAAGGATAAAGAGTCAAACAATATTCTACATAACACCACAAAGAAAACTAAAGATTAAGAAGAAGGAAACCTCATAAAACACCAGGGTTGAACTCAGCTGGTCCGGAAGGATAAGCAGTTCCTGCTCCACTAGTGGCACGGCACACGTGGTATTACTCTTATGATTACGACAAACAGAGCATATCCGTGGTCATTTGTGACACAAATATTCCGTAACGGTACGGAAAACGTTCAAAGGGATGACTATAACTAAACCACTATGAATCATTGGCTCAGTGGCTCCCCTTTTAGCAGTAATCCTTTAACAGTTTTTGTATGCCGGTCAAGATTTTGTTTCACAAAGGATGTTATCATTAATATTAATTCTTTAATGATTTGAAGTCTTGATGATATTTAGATAAATTAGAAAGAAATTAAATTATTTATACTTTAAGCATATTTTATTGTTCTATGCTAATCAATTGGATATGACACATGTTTCACAACCTAGAAACGTCTTCTCCAATACATACACGAATAAATACAAAATGAAATTATATATTATTATATACATATTACATATTAAGACTCATTCTCTGTAAGGATCAAATAACCTAATAGTGGCTCTGGAAATAGAAAAAAAATAAATTTGCTTGTTTTGATGTATAATGAGGGATTCACCTCACTAAAGCATAAAAACTATGTTGAAGGTAAAAAAAATAAACATGGTTGCCATGGTAACCGAGATTGCTATTTATCTCCATTTCACAAGGGGAAAAAAAACATATAGGCATTGAAAAGGCCATTCTTTTATTACATATATCATCTAAATATGATTAATTCAAATCTACAACACAAATATGTATATTTGAAGCAAATATGTGATATATTTATTAAGTAATGATGGAAATCTTGACTTATTTAATGTGAAATTACCGACAGATTGAATGGTGAAATAGTTAATTGTTGATCAATTAAAAGAGGGTGCACAAGGAAAAATCCATTTTTGTCAATAATTTGCAATATATCACTGGAAAGAAGTAACATGGAGGTATATTTATTCAAATAAATCTCAATGGTTAAATTAATGGCTTTTTTCTGGAAAAAAATGAATATGTTGAAAATTTGATTTTGGCCACTCCCCTTTTTCTGACAAAATTCAATACACATATTTAAAATAAAAAAAAATATACATGTTTTGATGTATAATGAGAGATTCGCCTCACTAAAACATAAAAACTATGTTGAAGGTAAAAAAAAATATATGGTTGCCATGGTAACCAAGATTGCTATTTATCTCCATTTCACAAGGAAAAAACAACATATAGGCATTGAAAAAGCAATTATTTTATTACATATATTATTTAATATGATTAATTCAAATCTACAACACAAATATATATATTTGAAACAAATAAGTGATATATTTATTAAGTAATGATGGAAATCTTGACTTATATAATGTGAAATTACCGACAGATTGAATGGTGAAATAGCTAATTGTTGATCAATTAAAAGAGGGTGTACTAGGGAAAATCTAATGTTGTCAACAATTTGCAATATATCACTGGAAAGAAGTAACATGGAGGTATATTTATGCCAAAAATCTCAATGGTTAAATTAATGATTTTTTCTGGGGGAAAAAATGAAAATGTTGAAAATTTGATTTTGGCCACAACACAAATATGTACAACACAAATATGTACACAAATATGTACATTTGAAACAAATATCTGATATATTTAGTTATATATAAAGTAATGATGAAAATTTTGACTGATATTTATTGACAAATTGAATGGTGAAAAAGCAAATTTTTGATAAATTAAGAGTCTTGTACAAGGAAAAATATATTTTTGTCAATAATTTACAATATATCAATGGAAAGAAGTAACATGGAGGTATATCTATGCAAAAAATCACAATGGTTAAATTAATGGGTTTAAAAATGAATGGGGGGGGGAATGAAAATGTTGAAAATGCGATTTTGGCCACCCCCTTTTTACTGAAAAAAATTGAATATTTCAAAAATTAAAAGTTGAATAATGAAAAGATTTTATCAATATGTTTTGAATTCTTATATACAAAAAATGTAGTAAGTAAACAAATATTCCTGGTCAAATATCATGTAAAAATGTCTTAGGATTTTCAGAAAATGTCGTCCTGAATTCTGTATTTTGGCTGAATGATGTACAAGTATACGAGCAATATCCAGAGATGTGGCAATTCCCTCTGACTAAAAATATAGAAATAACTTTATTTAAATTTTAACTAAGTCTGCTGCATGTTGTTTGTACAATCAGTGGCATATCTAGGGTTCTACCAGGTAGGGCTTGCGACCTAGGCGCCACTTGATGGGGGCACCACTGAGAGGTTTTTATTAACTTTTAGCGCCTAATGTTCCATATATGGGAACGTTCTAAAAACAATTTCTAAAATACATTAAATTTTCTTGAAGTAATTTTGCAAAAACCATGTAGTATACTCAGACAGGAATATCTGGAGAAACTATTACTGTTATTAAATTATAAATTTAAAACACAATTTCAGTGATTGCCACAGACGCTATTTCCCATAGATATGCCCCTGCGTACAATGTATATGAACATACAAATCTTAGATTTAATTGTAAGTATACCTTATATTGGATTTCAAGAACATCATAAAGAATATTGTAATGTAATTACATATAACTATTTTTCTGATGGTTAATTGTCGTGATTTCAGTACTTGTTTCAGTTTGTGAGGTTTAATTTTCAATCATTATAAATACTGAGATGTTGAAATAATGTTCATGAGACAATAATCCACAAATATACAAGAAATACTAGATGGCCTTATACAGTCTTCAACAATGGACAAATGCTGCTTCAATATATTGTTGAGGTGTGAAGTAGATATCCTATGATCTACACTGCTTTGAATTTGAGGTATAATTCCGATCTGTCAAAATCACGTTTTTATCAAACTTGTCAATCAAAGACACGGTTTCTTCTATGCATATTGTAGTATCCAGATCTTTAGGACTGATTTGCACAAATATTGACACACCATAATTAGCTTGGTGTAATACGTACAGTCAAGAGACATCACCATGTCACATTATTATAAATCTAAGATCATAGATGGGCAACACATATTTCAGTTTTCTGCATCTGCATCAATCATATCATTAGATGACTGATGTGATCATAAAAACGTCAGGACAGATTAAATTTTTACTGTCTGTTTACAATGTCCAGGAAATGATCATATTATCTTATCTTAAAATTAAAGAGTTTAAACAGGGGCGATAACCATTATGAAGAGCGGCTCCCTACAGGGATATCATACATGTACAAAATACTAATTGTATGTGAATTGAAACAAACATTTTATAGATGTAAATATTTAAAATCAATTTTATTTTCCAGACTTTGTGAATTTAGCTCCAAAATATATTTTTGAACTAACAAAATGTAAAAAAAAAGAAACATTTTAAGCAAAAATACCAAAATTTATATGCTTGATATAAAACTCAATTTTCTACAAAATTTCAAAAATAACCATTCCACTTTTTTAAAACTATTAATTTCATGAATTTGTTGTTTGAAATATATGAATAGTTTCACCAAGAAAAATGGAACTTTTGAACAAGAGCCTGTCGGATTCAGAGAAAATTTCATGACTAATCCTTGATGGAAAATTTGGCTGCCTAAAACACCCCCTTCAAGGGATGAAGTAACCAAATTTGAAATCTCTTTTATTGTTTCCAGAAAAGTAATACACTAATTGTTTTGAATGTGTAAAAAAAATTTCTCATGTTGACCCAAATAAAAAGAACAAGCTGATTAAATAAATATTTTTTTTTTTCACAAAGATGCTTGGAAATTCCTGGTTACTACGGAAAATTATGCGTATCCATGGTAAAGCATATTTTTAAACCCCAGGATCTGTTTTATGGTTATTTCATATGATGGTCTTTATTTTTAAACATATTTGTACATTTTAAAAAAAATGCTATTTCCACTTCTTTTTGGTGCTTAGAGAGAATGACTCTTAAGTAAAGACATGCAAAAAACAAACAAAAACTAAAAATGTTGAGCATCATGCAAATGGATTATCGGAGCTAAAGTATACTTAATCGAACACGCCATTATAGTTTAATGACACGAACACACCGAACATTCAATTTGGATTTAACCAGGCACCGGAAACGATTATCTCCCTTGGCTATATACTCAACCATTACAGCCACAAACTGTTGCTAGATTTGTGTATCGTGTTAGGTAAATGAATTTGCCAGACATTTATTTATGGATATATTGTGACAAAATATGGATGTAATAGTTTGAAATATATAATTTCACAAGGAGGTTTGTATTATTTTACATTCAACATACGTCTTCTTGTGAAATTTTGGATGTGAAGTGAAATATAATCAAATTATGGGCCAAATTTTACCAGCGAGCTGCTGTTAAGTTCGGATCAGAATCAGGATTATTTATATTTTGAAACATTTTTCTGAATGGTTATTTGTTCTTTTGTAAGGTATTTTTACCTTAATAATTATATATAAAAACAGAAAATATAGGTTATATATTTTTATAAAAATAAATTAATTAAAAAACACGTGTCTTCTTAGAAAAAGGTAAATCCGAGGATTTATGATTATGCAAAGCAGATGTTTGTTTACAAACTGAAACAATAATTATATATATCAGTGTATTTTGTAAACAACTAATGGTACGTAGATATCAAACATAGTTAACACTTAATCCAAATATATAAGCTTATAGACAAACTGTGTTAATCACTATATTTGTTTTTTTTTTTTTTTTTNAATAATACTACACAGTACTATGATTATCTCCCTTTAATCAAATTCCTTAAAAAGCATTTTCCTCAATAATTAGTGTTAATTCAACTTTTTGCATTTAATTGTTATATTTTGAAATTATTATCAATATTAAACAATAACTTTTCTAGGTTCATATATATAAGAATATTGTAGTTGCAATTATTATGAATATTACAGTTGCAATTATTTAAATTAAATATACCTACCTTGAAGAACTTTTGCATTTATTTATATAATCAACGCCCACTTATCTATAATTATATTGCCGAACTTCCTACCGTCTTTTCCGAATATTATAATTATACTTCAGTATTTTCCGAATTATTTCGGTCGATTCTAAATTAACATACACACGTCAAATACGTCAAAAAACTATCCAATTAAAAGTTTCTCGATATACGCGAACTGGACGAGAATTCCTTTACTTATTATAAAATCCCGAGTTACATCGAATGGTAAAATAGGCCATTTTCTAGCATGTTATTTGCCGATTCCATCCCCTTTCTCTATGACATCCCCTGATTTAACGTTCTAATGGATTTGTATTTAAAGTGGGTGCTTAATTAAGGTAGTTAACATGTGAAGATATAGGGAGGAAGCATTCTTTTATAAACTTCGGTAAGTGTATTGTTGTTTTATATTATTGTTAAAAACTCTTATTTATGATATGACGAGTCGATAATCCAGTTGCATGAGGCTGTCTCGAAACTAGTTCATATGACCTTGATCAATAAAGTAAGACATCAATTCATTATTAACCTGTTTCATGTTACAAATATGACAAATTTACAAATATTTATGATCATAACATAGAAAAGCGATGGTGTCTTTAATCTATTTTCAAACTGCCAAAAATATGGAACAATTTACATCACAGCTAAGTGTTTCATTTCCAAAAATAATAAATCGATATTTACTGGAATTCCAATCAAATTCAACTTATTTATTTCAAATAATATAATAATACGGGTTACGATAAATCTGTTACAGTGTAACAAGTAATGATCTGCATTTTCATTATGATGTCCACATAAACAATTAGAATTTAAAATTAAATTTGCATGATAAAAATCTGCATTTAATGGACTGCAATTATTTCGCATTTTAGAGTGTAATACACGGAGAAAGCGGTCACCTACATAATAATATTGAGGATTCCTCCTCTTAGTAAAACATATTTGTTGAAATTTTAATTTAAAAGTGGAACAAGTAGGAAGATTTCTAATAGTACGATCCAAAGAATTCCATGCTTGAATAGTAGATGGAAAGTAAGAATTTTGGTAGTAAACAGACAAACGGTTAACAGGTACATGTATATTGTGACTGCTACGTAATTATAATTAACGTTTGCTGCCACTAAAGGTAGAACTAATTCAAATAAATAATCTGGTGCTTCCTTAGTCACAATTTTGTTAAAAAAAGTTGCATTTTTTTAACTTCCCTTCTTGTACTCAATATTTCCCATCCCATTTCCTTGTAGACTAAGGTAAAGTTAAAAAGTAAAATATATTTAGGTTTAAAAATTTCAACATCATACACAAGTGTTTAAAACTTTCTCATTAATCTAAAAGTAAAACATAAAACTGCCATCATTAACAGAAACTTCAATCGACTCATTGAATAGCTGCTGAAAACTTTCATTCCAAGGATAGCCAATGAAAGCCATTCAGCTTATTTCCAATGGGGTCCTTTACAAGTATCAGCTTAAAGTTCAAGTTGATATTAAAAGATCAACATGAGCGGGTAGAGGGATTACTTAATTTTAAAATAAGTACATTATCTATGAAAAAAAAAATATATATAATTGCCATTATTATGATATGACACGTCTTTCCTGTTCTTCACTGGTATGTATCAGGTGGCACTTCACTTCTTTTTTAAATCTTTGCAAATCATTGATGGATTTGATCGAATCGGGTAGAGAATTCCAATCATGGATTCCTTTGTAGTAAAACGTTGTTGATTCGATGCCTTTAATTTTTGGTGTAACATAATTAACCTGACTTGATCTAGTATTATGGGCATAATGTTCATTAATTTTGATGAAATTATTTTTCAAATAAGAAGGACATTTATCATAATATATTTTATGAACATGGTTCAGTCGAAGCTGTTTTACTCTGTTTTCAATATTTAAAAATCCTAGACTAGATAATTCAGCTTGCTTTATACTAGTTCTTGGGCCCATGCTTTTAATGAATCTAACTGTTTTGCTTTGTGCCACTTGCAGTTTGTTTTTTAAAGCATGAGTTAGGGAACGACCATTTAACTTGAAGGGGGGGTATGGTTTTTTCCTAAACAAATATTCTGATTCCCAATGTTGCTGAAAAAAATATTCTGATTTTGGTGGAGGAAAAAAAATAATCTGATTCAGAGATTTTGTCATATAACCTAATGTTAAATTGTGGAAAAAAATTTGGCGCTTTGCGCGACAAAAAAATATATTCTAAATCTCGTGTTGTTCGAAAAAATTTTTCTGAACGAAACAAAAAACCATAATCCCCCGCCCCCTGTAAGTAAAATGGTCGGTCCCTTATACCAGCGTACCAGGAGGAACAAGAATAATCAAAATGACATTGAATAAGTTCCATACTTAAAGTTTTCAGCGTTTCGGCAGATAGACAATTTGCCTTTCTATACATAAACCTCAACCGGGAATTAACCTTTTTAATAATAGAGTTAACTGTTTTTTTTGTGAATTTATTATATGACCATTACAATTAATTTGAAATTCAGCTACATTTTTTAATTTTCTCTATGGACCAAAAAGAATGCATTCTGTTTTACCAAGGTGGAGAGAAAGTTTTTGTCAACGAGCCATTCACTACATGATTCGAGTTCTTCACCAAGTTTTTGAGAGATAAATTTAGGATTTTTATGAGAAAACATAATAGTACTGTCATCTGCGTACAGAAGCAATTTACAGTCTGCGTTAATGCTTATGGACATGTCATTGGCATAATAAAGGAAAAGTAAAGGACCTAGAATACTTCCCTGTGGAACACCACAGCTAATGTTTGCTGGGATGGATTCTGTGCCATTAACATTAACCAACTGTTGTCTGCCTGTTAAATACGATTCAAACCATTTAATGTTAGATACTCCCATCGCTTGAAAAGCTTGTTGCAAAGAATTTGATGATCGACCGTATCGAATGCTTTTTGAAGATCTATCATTACCATACCAGTGAAGAGGCCTTTAGATGTTTGTGATTTAATATGATCAAAAAGATGAATAAGGCATGTATCGGTGGAACAAGCGCTTCTGAAACCAGATTGAAGTTCATATAGCAAGTTGTTTTGACTAAGTATGATTCTAGCTGTTTATATACTGCTTTTTCTCAAATGTTTGATATAATACACAGTATACTTACTGGTCTATAATTTCCAACCTCTGTTCTATTATTTTTCTTAAATAATGGTTTGACCCGTGCTGGTTTTAATTGATCGGGAACTATACCACTCGTTATTGATAAATTTGCAATGAAATTGACGGGCTTTGTTAGTGTTGTAGCCGCATCTTTGACGAACCTTGCTGGAATGTCGTCTAACCCTGTGCTTTTAAATGAATTAAGGTGACACAATTCCTTGTATATAAATTACTCGGACACAGGACTTATTTCAAGTTGTAAAACTGTTGGAAAAGAGTAGAGGCTACGTGGAATATATTTGGAGATGGAGGCAACTTTTCAACAAGCTTCGATGCCACGGTTGTGAAAAAAAATATTAAAAATGTTTGCGATGTCATTTAAATTATGACAATTTTGACCATACACCTGAATCATAACTAGCATATATAGATAATCATCTCACTATATGAGCTGCTTCTATTTGATTTTTTTTTCTAGACGATTACAATTTGTTTGTCCACAATTATCCCAAACTTCTCAGGCATATTCCAAAATAGGTTGAATGAAAACTAATTTATATATATTTTTTTCAAGATACTCCCTTTTTAACCTGTATTTAAATTTTCTTAATATGTTAAGTTACTTAGAAGTTGTTTCAATCAGTACATCAATATGTTTTGTCCACTTGCAATCATTGCTAAAAATAACACCTAAATGTTTATGCGTATGCACAGGAGATAGTGAAATATCGCTAATGTCAAATATTGAATTATTTTCTAAATGCCTAGTACTAAAAATCATAATATCTGTTTTATTGGGATTGAATTTCACAAGCCATCTATATCACCATGCAGTTAAATATCCTAAGTCTGTACTTATTAAAGTATGTAAATTTTCTTCATTATGTGCGATCTACCAAAGCAAGTCATATTGTCTGCTACGTCAAATATACAATTAAGAAAAGCAATGGACCCAAGACCGACCCATTGGGCACACCAACCTTTAATTATCCAGTACTATTGCATCTTTAATAACTACTCGTTGTTTTCCTCTTGAAAGATAACTTTTTAACCAGAAAAGAAGATTCCCTTTGATGCCATATTTCTCGAGTTTTAATGTAAGCGCTTTAATCCAAACTGTATCAAAGGCTTTACTAATATTAGCAAAGGTTATACTAGTTATTTGTTTTTTTATCCAATGCAAGTAAAATATTATCATAAAGTTCAATTAACTGATGGGTAGTTGAATATCCTGAGAGAAAATCCGACTGGAATTTATATAAAAGTTTGTTAATATGCAGATGATTGTTAATATGTTGATAAACAATTTTTCTAATATCGTGCTAATACATGACCATAAGGAGACTGGAAGATAATTTGAGGGTACAGATTTGTCCTTCTTTTTAAACAAAGCAATGACATGTGCAACTTTCTACTGATCTGGAAAAATCATCTCTTTTAACGATCGATTGAATAACATGGACAGTGGTTTTGCTATTTCATTTTTTACAGCTAATAACATTCGGTTACTTATAATATCATGTCCAACAGCCTTATTTACATTCAACCTGGACATTATATCTATAACATCTTGTTCACAAACTTCAATATCAGAAATAACATTCAAGCATCTACTATCAAAATCCGGTAAAACTTTATTTTCATCATTTAAATTTGATATTGAACAAAAATATTTATTTAAAATGTCTGCTTTTTCTATGGATTCGTATGATAATTTAAAGTCGTTCTGTGGATCTGAAAGAGGAGGAGGAGTCTCATTAGATGAACGTTCATTTCATATTAACATATTCATGGTTTTCTAATATAATTTGTCATTGGCTGAGTTTAATTTATCTAAATGTTAATTTATATTTGCATAAAATTTCTTTTAGGCCTGTTTTTTTTTAATTATTTACATTATTTCGCTGTTGTTTATATTTCGTCTCTGTTAGTACTGTAGAAAAGTTTTACGAAAACGATCAGGTATTCGTATCTCTGTTCTCAAAGTGGAATCAAACCAAACTTTGTCGGCATTATTTATCAGAATGCATGTGCAAGCTATTTTCAAAAATATTGACATAAAAGCAATGACCGCTCCGTGAATGTCACTTGCACCAGTTACTAAATTGACCCAGTATGTTTCAGATATTTTTTGATTCATAAAAAGATAATCTGTTCGTCTATAATTTCAAATTTTACGTTTATAATTTTTATTATTACTGAAACCACAACCTATTGTGACGTATGTTTCATCATGCTCGCTAAACTCTCTGTCAATGTGTATTGTATCACTATCAATAATACTTATCGAGTCGGTGATTAAAATTGGATCAAGTGAAGAATTATTACCAGTACGATTATCAAAATGTGTCGGTTTATTAATAAGGTTAACAAAATCATTGATGAAAATAATATCCCTAATATTTGTAGGAATACTAGCCTTACAATTTATGTTCAAATCACCCAAACATATAATATTACAATTCTCGTCGAGAGCTCTTTTTAGCATAAATTCAAAATACTGCCAAAATATGCAGGTGCTTGACCCCCCTACTCATGGTATATCGACCCCCCTGTCCATGGTATATCGAAACCCCTAATCATGGCATATCGACCCCCTACCGATGGTATATCGACCCCTTAGCCATGGTATTTTAACCACTTCCCATGGTATATCGACCCCTACCCATGGTATTTTGACCCCTTTTTCCATGGTATAGCGACCCCTTTACTCATAGTATTTTGACCCCCTACCCATAATATTTTGACCTCCCTATCCATGGTATCTTGTCCCCCTACCCGTTGTATATCGACCCTCCTAACCATAATATATCGACACCCCTACCCATGATATTTTGAACCCCCTGACCATGGTATTTTGTCCCCTACCCATGGTATATCGATCCTCCTAACCATAGAATGTCGACACCCCTACCCATGGTATTTTGACCATGGTATTTTGACCCCCCTACCCATGGTATTTCGACCACCTTACCCATGGTATTTTGACCCCGCTATCCATGGTATTTGACCCCTACCCATGGTATATCGAACCCCCTACCCATGATATATCGACCCCCCTTCCCATGGCATATCGACCCCAATACCCATGGTACATCGACCCTCCTAACCATGGTAGTTTAACACCCTACTCATGGTATATCGACCCCCTACCCATGGTATATCGACCCCCCACCCATGGTATATCGACCCCTCCCATGGTATTTTGACCCCCCTATCCAGGGTATTTTGGTATATCAAGCCCTCTCCTATTGTATTATGAACCCCTCTCGTCTGGAAATGAGGGGGTCAATTTACCATGAGGGGGTTCAAAATACAATGACAAAAAATCGACCCCGTTGTCAAAATACCATGACCCCGGGGCCAAAATATCATATGAAAATTGACCCCGGGGTTAATATACCATGGGGGTTAAAATACCATATGACATCGGTAATTTATGTTAATCAGTATAGACTGAAATTTAGTTTTAAGTTCAAACCACATACACTCTAGAAAATCACCGTGTTCTAAATCCTGTCTACGTACAACATTAAGAAAGCTTTTATAATAAAAAGTAATACCACCTCCACTACAGTTCCTGTCCCTCCGAATGGGAACCTCAAAACCCGGCAAACTTATGTCAGCATCACTTATACTGTTATCTAAATGTGTTTCCGTAAAAAATATAATATCAAAGTCTTCAACTATATCTATCATATAAGTTAATTTATTTCCCAGACTTCGTATATTCGCATGAAAAATAGATAATGTGTTTTCGTGGCCTGTGGACCTGGGTTCGATTCAATATCCCCACAGACAATCAATAAACTAAATAATAATATATAAAATAATTGTATATTATAATTGGACTTATATTTCACTAAGCACCATGACATTAACATAAGAAATACATATCAATAAAAGCATTCAAGCACACCGACACCTTTCCGACCTTTCTTGAACAAATCATACTAATTTTATTGTATAACAGCCCTATTGTTACCCTGTATGATACACTATCAACAATTATCAAAAGAAAATGTTTTGACTTGGCTTAATAAATAGGGCTGTGCAAAAATATGTGTACATGTATAACAGAATGACTTAAAACAAAAACATTTTATATGATCAAGATCGTAGAGAAACAAAAATTGTAAACGAAGCAAAAGACAATGGGTTTCATCCGGAGAAACCTCAGAGACTGCACCAAACCAGTCAAAGTTGTGGCATACAGCACAATGGCAAGACCGACACTCGAGTATGCATCCACTGTCTGGGACCCACACTCATCTGCAGAAACCCATAAACTAGAGCAAGTGCAGAGGACAGCCGCTATCTTTGTCCACAACAACTACACGGAGCGCACACCTGGCTGCGTGACGCATATGGTACATAACCTCGGCTGGCAACCACTTCAACAAAGACGATATAACAACCGTCTCATCGTCATGTTCAAGATTATACATGAGCTTGTTGATGTTCAGACAGCCGTAATCAGAACCGGGGACAGTAGGACGAGAGGTTCCATCCACCTGTACCAACCAGTGGCACAAACGGATGTTTATAAGTTCTCCTTTTCCCCTCGCATCATCAGGTAATGGAATCTTTTGCCAGCCTCAGTCACTGATGCAGACAAATTAGAGGAGTTCAGGGATAGGATTCAGAACCTGCCGGAACCCCTCTACGCATACTAGTGACCACAGCCGTGTACATAGTTTTAGCCTGGTATATATTCCAGTTAACTTTTAACTGTATATAGCAAAGTAGACTAGTCTGTTCCCGAGGGTCTGCGGAGTTTTGATCACAAGACACAAACATTCATTCATTGAATTTAGTCCTTTACCTGGAAGAAGAAGAAGGAGATTGGTCACGCGGGAAAAGGGAGATAATTATAAAAACCGTCATGGCGTCACTGTCATTTTGTAAACGATCGCAGGGCCGTTTTTCAAATACGAAAATAAACAACATCTGAATTAAATTGATCATAATATTCATCGTAACTTTGTTAATGATCATGTGTCTGGTTTAATCTAACCAATAAATATTGTATAACACGCCTAACTGCTCGAAATATAAGAAATATAAGAAATATCAAACGACGCCAGATGTCAATAAAAATGTGGCGGGTAATACTCTGGTCTTCAGTTGACTGACACAAATGCGTCCTCAAAGCCGACGAAGGTTGAACTATATTTAAATCGAAAGAATAAACATAAAGAAAGGTCTGTTAATTAAACAAACCCGTCATTTGCTTGCTACATTTATAAATTTGGGTTTGAAGTTGTGGTTCATTTTTAGCATTTTGAGACCTTTCAAATACATCGTTGGTACGATAATGTATTCCCTAGTCCGAACTTATATTCTGGTCTCATTAAATAAACATCGTGGATGTAGTAAAAATTTTATTCAGGTTCAGTGGGAGCTCCGGCCGATCCATACTAATGAAGTGCGTGTTGTACACCTGATTGATGTAATTATGTCAAACCAGGTTTAAATTATACCTCTGCATACTTTTAGAACACAAGTCCTCAACAACTGATTTTGATTTTATGTGTGGTAGTTTTTGTTGTTGTTTTTTGCTGTTGTTTTTTCTTTGGAAAAAGGGGTGTGGTGGTATGCGAATACTAAATATTAAACTTTTTTAAGTGTAGTAAATGTTATTGTCTTATTGCATTCAATCTATAATGGACTTAGTTGGTGTTAATAAATACAGAATTCTACATATTTGTGCAACTTACCAGAAATACATGGATAGAAATAATTGTTATTGTGATTTTGGCAAGTACAAAATTTCAGAAAAAATGTTCAATCTCAGAAAGCATACAGAAAAGAAAAATGATAGAAAGTGCCTGTAACAAGTATAAAAAATTAATACACAAATTAAAAAAACCCATAGGAAATCATACACCAAGTAATACAAACTTAAACTGGAGTCCAGATATTCAAATGTGAGTAGATTAGGATGACCACTAGACCGAATTATTCTGTCATTTAGAAAGCCCTTTGTATCATTCTATATTTATCTTTCACCTATATGACTTATATGTTTATTTTTATTTTTTTATGCTAAGGCAGCATAAAAAAATAGAAATAAACATAAAAAGTCAGATAAGTAAAAGATGAATATAGAATGATAGAAAGGGCTTTCTAAATGACAGAATAATTCGGTCTAGATGACCACAGATCCAAGCCATGACCCCATTTGATGATGTGGTTGACCAATGATCCAAGCCATGATCACATTTTAATTTCCTCTTGTAAGATGAAGAACAGCAACAAAATCAATTATCTCTTTCTTTGTGTTTGTTCTAAGTTTGTCATGTGATGTTATCTCATTATATTCCATATGGGTTATAATTTTAAAATATCACAAAATAATTTAAACACCCCCCAAAAAAATCATTACTTTATACTAGCACTCATTTGTCTGTTAAATAAAGTAAGAAACTTTAAGTAAGTTTTAACAGGTGAACAGTAACAGTTTTTACTACAAGATAATTCAAATAAAATATCTACATCTGTTGAACTGTCGGCCTATATATAAATACTAGATTTACTTAAATAAGGGAATGCATAACCAGAGTGACATGAACTTACAAATAAAGACAAAGACAGAATGACTACCATTCATACACACATATTTTAAAACAAACAAAGAATATGTACCATTCATACACAAATATTTTGATACAAAGACGGAATGACTTGTAAAAAGCATTCACATATAAATCTTAAAACAAAGACAGAATTACAAGCATCCATACATAGATTTTAAAACAAAGACAGAATTACTAGCGTTCACATATAGATTTGAAATCAAAGGCAGAATGGGAACAAAATAACCTTTCCATTCAAAAAATAATTCTGAAATAAATTCACTTATTTCGTTTGCCTTTTTGTATATGGTGAACTTGGTCATTTTCCTCTGTATGTTTATAGACACCATATTAATATCATATTTTATCTGTAAAATCTCTAATAGTATATGAAATATATAAGCTCTTGCTTATATTGATGCGAATAAAGGTAAACAAAATTGGTGTCAAATGTAAAAAATCTGTTATGTAACCAAGGTTTTAATGATCTTTGAATTCAGCTCGGAAATTAAGATTAGAAATTATATATTATAGACAATGAACTTTGTCATATTGCTCTCTGTTATCCTTTTTTTTCATTTTATATATTCATGTTGCTATAGCATGTATGTGCTTTTTGCAAATAAAGAATTCATTCAAAGGTGTACATTATCCTGTGAAACAGAATCATCAAAATTATACATATGTAAACATGAGTTAAAACTCTTATAACATGTGAGACAACAAAATATCTTCACTGAAACATCAGTATCTGTATGAAAATTTAACTCAAATTTTAAATGTTTCAAACAGATATCCTTATTTTCTTTTAAGACTGAAATATATCTTGTAGTCCTTGAAGATGTTTCATAGGAAACATTCTTTTTCCTTTTTCAAATTATCTAGGGCATTATAGTGGACATGACATAATACATCTGTGAATATTTGTTCATTTTGTTCTGCATATTTACCTGAAATGGAAACGTCAAATTTCTTTCGAAATAAAAATGTATCAATATCAGTGGTGTGATCTCCTCTTTTATCATAAATATTAAAGTGGTGTAAGAAACACATTTTTTCTGAGGGGGGAACTGACATTTTCACACAGTTTCTTAATGCAAGAAGAATGATTATAATATTCCTCCAGTACCCTACAAAAAATGCTTAGATTTCCAACAAATACAAAGAAAAATCAGACATATTTGCAAGTCTTTTGTACAAACTCAAAAAATTCAATATCTTCCAACTTTTTCTGAATGAGATAGAAATAACGTTTAGATATGTTTTCTTGACCACAATGACTATTTAAAAGGCCCAGGATTTGTGTCTGGGTGGACTTTGTAGCAGTTCGACATCTGCATACTCATCTGTGACCACATGGGCTTGTCTTTAAGACACCATATACATTTATTTAAACAAATATGCACCTCTATATCAATGTTAGGATAAATATAACTTTAAATAAAGAATACATGTATGCACCCCACATATTATACCTATAGCATGTAGGGTGAATAATTTTTTTAGTAAAGTTTTATCTAGTATGTAGGGGTGCATATTTGTTTTAGTAAAGTTATGTATAGTATATGTATACTGGGTGCATATTTTGTTAGTAAAGTTATATATAGGATGTAATTGTGCATATTTTTTTCAGCATGTCTTAAATGATGTATTATAGGGTGCATATTTTCTTAAATACAAAATATAAAAATATATCTTAAATATTATATAAGAGTGCATATTTTTTTTAATAAAGTTATAGTTCATGTCTTAAAGACAAGCCCCTGCTACATTTTTGTTGTACCTGTAGTCTATACATAACATGATCATGAGGTTACTCAAGATTAGAAATTATGAAAATCACAAAAAGCTTGGCCATGGAAGTGAAGAAATCTTTCTTCATTCCAAACAATAATAAACAAGGCGGAAATACAACTTTAAAAAAAGATCATAAGCACAAAACAGTGTGCCTGGCAATTTACTTGATCACATCTTGCCATTCTTGTGTTGTTTATGGAAATTATGGTGTAATTGCTCTAAAAATATATAAAAAACTGGAAAATTGTTAAATATGAATGTATCCAGAATCCAGATCCACTGTAAAACAAATAAAAAAAACATTTAAAGTGTGTTAAAGATCTTATAAAACCGTTTTCTCTAATCGCGTCTCGATGTAAACAATATATTTTAACATTTCTACACACAGCCTCTCTAGCATATTTGCGATGAATGATGGGTAATTATGCAATTTTTTGGAATCTCTTATCCTTTTCATATCTATATTTGATCAGTTTATATTTAAACAACCAATAGGATGCTTAATAGTCAGCTATATTTAGAGTAGGGTATTTACCCGCCATAATTATATTTCCAAAAACATCAAAGCAATTTCCGATTTTAAAAGTCGTTTATAAGATATACATTTAACAGTTAATGATCAGTACGATTCAATCTTATAGTAAACATACTTAAGATACCAACAAATTAAAAAAATATGCATAGTTTATTATTTTTTCTACTTTATTTCATAAAAACCACACACATATAACGTAAAGAAATAAATGACGTGAAGCGCCGCAAGCGCCATCTATTCCCTTGAATCTTTGAACAATACGTAATATGAGTGGAGGTACGAAAATGGTGCTTGGCGCTTCCACTGTATTATATTTTATCATCCTTCCCTCCCGCTATATCTACCTGCTGACTCCATAAGCAAAACTCGTATCAAAGTTCGCGTGAGCTGAGCAAGACTTATCAACAGTCAGCAGGAGTTATCACCCAATTCTCCCAACATTTAAACGATAATTCCTGTGAAAATGACAAAAGTAAATAAAATTAATCAACACCATTAGCTAGATAACATTATTTTTTTTAAACATATATCAAATTCGGAGCTGTCGTGTCAGCAATATCAACAAACATTGTCCTACAAAACTGTACTTTACACAATTCCTGATAACCGCTGCTGAGACCTCATTATTTTTACGTCATAAGGGAGGTCGCGACCTTTGTGTTTTCTAAACCGAAACGGCATTGGTAAGCAAAAATTTAATGGAAATGGGTGACTTTGATGTTTGTAATAAAAAAAAAACAAAAACAATGAATATGACCATTAAAGGAAAAATGCAACGATCTTCACATTTATATAAACCTGTAAAAATGAATGACATATTTGCAAACTACTTATGAACTACGCTTTTGGGGAAGCGTATTTTTAATATTTCGAATCATGTAATTTTTCCCGCGAAAATACAAATATAGATGTATCCGTGTTTATGCTTGATTAAAGGATGATAAACATGTTATCTGAATGTGAATATGATTGATACTGAAAAAAATCAGTCTGGGGCCGGTAACTAGAAAGTCCTCTTAAAGCTAACACTCATGTAGTACCTTAACGCTATCATAACTTGAGGAGAAACGGGTATGAAATGCGATCGGTTAGTAAATCTTATATGGTCTTTTCCAGATCCTGACAAATGCTATATATACTTTCTCTGTCGAGTCTGTAGTTTTTCACAATAGATTCGTCACTGAGGTAGTCCAATGGGTTATTTCTGTCAAGAAATAAACGCCTCGGAATATCATCTACTCGATTTCTTTGTCTGAGAATGTGAAGTATCAGTGCCATTTTGAAGAGATGGTAAGCCCTAAGTGTGGTCTGACCCACACTTAATGTTACAATTATCTTTGGATACCAAGATGTTGTCTTGTTACACTCGTAAATGGTCAAGATCAAGCTAAGTGTGATTTAAGGGTGACTTAAAATTTACGAAGGTTTCCAGTTACAGAAACAGCTTAAGAGTAAACAAAGAGATGCACTAAGATTAAATCGTAGACATTTCGTAGATATGCCTGTATAAGGGTTGTCAATCATATTAAGATTGTTTCTTGTTACACTCTTATATGCTAAGAATACCTTTATATAATCTTAAGGCTTAAGATAGCTTCTTGTTACCGACCCCTGCTCGACAGAATATGAGAATTTGTGACTCGTTCGGTTCCCTCACTCGCCAGCAACTTCATATTCTGGCTCGGCAGGCTGATATTTTCTGTATCAATCAATTCACATCCTGATAACATATACATATTTATCATATTTTAAAATATTAAAACAATATTTCGCTGATGTATATTTGTTAGTTAAAAATGTATTAACTCTATCAGTACAAACGTCGTCTGCTCAACAGTGGGATGATATATTTCTAGTCTATTTAAAAGATTTATAAACAACACCTGAAATTGATTGTTAAAAAGGTATAATCATGAATGTCGCGGATAATATGTGTCAGCTACTGTTAATATACAGTGTGTGTACATTGTAATACACAAACAATTGCTATGTGTATAGTATTACATAAAAATAGGAGCACGTGGCTGCCAAAATAACCTATTATAAATAGACGATATGAAATAAAATGGAATGAAAAACAAAAAGAAAAGAAACTATGAACATTAGTTAATTTTACTATAGTTTTGCTTTAACTTATAATAAGAGGTATATATTTGTACAATAATACCCCCAGCAAAGCTGTTGTAAATGCGGCCTTTAATATCACATACAGGCCGCTAATAGAGGCCGATGACACAGGCCGTTAAAAGGGGCCGATGATGCTGACCGCTGTACTTTAATAATTTGACCCATTTTTCGGACAAGGTTGATATCGTTTATATAATGCATTTATCTGACGTCACACTATTGTTCGAACAGAGGATTATTTTAAGAATCTACAGTTTATTCTTTTGTTCTTGAATATATGAACTTTAACCTTTTACTGTTTTAGGCTTAAAAACGCGCTTTACTTATTTCTGGGATTTCATGTCTCGAACCACTGCTGGGCTTTTCAAAGTATATTTTGACTTTCAAAACGTCCATCTAACCACTTGGCTACGGTGGTCCCACTACAATACGATATAATTAGTATATTCAACTCTTGATAGTAAGCTTTGTAAAAAAATATGAACAATTTGTTTAAAAAAGTAATATACAAGACACGAGACAAGTATTTCAGATCTGGCATAATTTATGTTCAGAACTGACGAGTATGTAAACTTTTAAAATGCATTCTCCCAATACAAAAACAACTAACGAACAGATCGCAAGTAATAACAAACCAGACAGACCACAGGTGAAGATTTGGGACACTTTAAAGACCTTGAAATATCTAAATATAAACGATTCTTTTCACTTGAAAGACCTTGAAATATCTAAATATAAACGAGAATCGAAAGGACGTTGACCGATAAAAATTTGTTGTTTTTTTTTTTTGTTAATTGTTGTCTTATTTGGCTTTCTATACATTAAAAGTGTAAAAATATATGCCATACCAAGTTAGATACATTATTATTGAAACAAAAGAATTTGCCCGTATTTCTACGCACCTCGGCCTTCACCTGAGTACTCAAAAAGAAACTCGATATCTCCAATACGGGCCGCTTCTTTTGTTTCAATAGAACTGTATCCCATGCATATTTCAGTTTATCCAGAAGTTATTGATTGAAAAAAAATCACGTGACGAATAAATTATTCTCATCAGGGAAAATAACAATAACAAATCACGTGGTAATGTTTACATAACAAATCACATATCATTCGAAAGGAACTACAATCTGAACATTAATATAAAATATTTTATTTACAACAAGAGACAAAATATATAAAGAGTATGGTATACGGGCTGTCTCTAATCCTCTTCATCACCACTGAGGATTTCCCAACCCAGTCTGTATATATCTTGTCTGCTTTTGACAACTAATGGACGAGAAAGTTCAGTGTCCTTAACAAGCACAGAACCATCGTGTGTCCAAAAAGAATGTATCTTCCCGCTTACACGCAAAGTATATCAATCTTTTCAACAGATCATATCTGTGTCTGGTTAAGTTTTCACTTATGAAAATTTTATCTGTATGACCTTTTAGTTCTTTCTTTTTTAGTAAAAACCATGTGTCTCTGGCGATAAGTAAGGAAGCGCGCAATTATAGAGATCTTACCATCACGGATTTCACCAATGTCAGTAATATTAAGCTTGACTCCTAGTTGGTTTTTACAAATACCAAGGACTAATTAATCAGTATCAATATGTGTTTTTACGACATTGTTACCATTCGTTGGTACTTTGACATTGTTGAACCTCGGGCTGATTCTTCTTGAATATTGCTCTTGTTCTTCTAGATTATTTATGTTACTTTTCATTGAACTTATCAGATCTTTTTGTTCTTTATTTTGAATTTCTTGAAGATTTAATGCATCTTTGTTGTGCTGGATGGTTTCTAGGTGAGGTTGCATACATTCTTCCACTATTTTAGCTATTTTTGGTTCAATAAGTAGCACGACCTTTTCACTTATCAGTGGAATAATTGAGTCAATAAACTATTGATTCTTTAGAGTGGCACAGACAACCTCTGACAGATGCAGAATGGTTTCACTTTGAACAGCAGTTGAAAGGGCCTGATCTGTACATGTACTGACCGTGTTTGATTTGACAGATTTACTGATCTAGGGTGAACCAAAAGCAGAAAGCCTCGCTTGTTTTTCATGATGTTGCGTAGAGAGCGATGTATGATCAGGACTACTGTTTATTACTATCCTCGGGTGTTTGAGATACAAAACTGTCCAGTTTGGATTGTTTTTCATTGTTTACCTTGTCGGCCATTTTGAGTTTTATTCGACTCAACAAATATATATATATATATATATAACATATTTTATNTGATCAAGGACAGGTAAAGCTTGTTCTTTTTGAAACATGACAAACAAAGAAATAATATATATATATATATTTGCGAAAAAGTAACTTTACATCCATAGATGAAACAATTTATTCATTCACAACTGAATAAAGTTTGCATAGGACCATCATAATGTTACATGACATGCATATTGTTGTCTAATACATTATTTTATCTCTTGTTTACTCGGTCTGGATTTTTTTCACGCTTTGATGCTCAAGGGCAGGTAAAGCTTGTTCTTTTTGAAACATGACAAACAAAGAAATAATATGTCGCTGGTGAATTTCCTATTTTCAACATATACACTTATACCAGTATACTATATTAGTGCAAGACCTATGCGTATGAACCTTAGAAAGTTGAAGTTATGTAACACAAAGCTATGTCTTGAAAATACACATATAAAAAGACATTATATAAATTTTGTGTTTCTCCTATAGAAATAATAGATTAATCCAAGAACTGTTATATTTCAAACTAAATAAGAAAATTATAGTGTTATCCATTGTTTGCGGGTTTTTTTTAATATTTTCTGCCAACAGGATGTGAACTGATTTAAAACTATATTACCAGAGGTCAACACGTAAAACATGTGAAAAAAGATACCAGAAAAATCGCTCAAGTAAGAGTGATATTTATTTGACCCATTCATTAATACACTAAACCACGTTAAAGCATCGCGTTAAGCGACTATATCAATTTTGTCTTGTATACATGTATCTGTTATCAATGTAAAACATTTATAGTATTAAAATTATATTATTTAAGTATGATATCTGTTGTAGTAACGTTTCACAATTTCTGTTTCAGTTTACATTACGTTGAAACATTAATAACCAATAAAAGTATCAAGTCGTAGCTATGGCAACTCCTGGTGAGTATGATAAAAGTTATTGGTACAATGTAATTATACAATCTCATTCTTTTACATGTGATTGAGTATGTA
>MJUT01046560.1:69625-82984 GCA_002080005.1 Gigantidas platifrons | reverse complement strand
AAAAAAAACCTGTGCGTCCTCGTGCAGTGCATGGCCGACTTTGGCATATATGAGAACTAAGATTTCATTTCACAGAAATGAGAATAAATACATCAAAAGTTTGTTTGGTTAAAAGTAGCTTCGGTGGATTGCGAACTCCTGTTGATCGCGCCATTTTTATTTTTTAAGTTTCTGACTTTTCGAGAAAACCACTTTCAAAATACTAAGTAATGGATAATATTTCAGTAAACATGATGTCGACATTTTCATAAATGAAACGTGGCAAACATAGTTCGTTGTGGCGGACATTGTGACGATTATTGTACAATGAATGACAATTACAATCAATATATATTTTGACGGCGACTTTCTCAAAATGACGATTACAAAAATATGTCCATTTAAAATACATACTGTGGCATTTTGAGTACATGCCATACTGATAACTATAAAAAAAATCATTATCGTTGATTGAATTCTTTGTCGGGATCATTATCATTACCAGGTAAATCAAACCAGGTGTCCGAGAGATCAAAGATTATGCAATCAAAACACAAATTCTATAATCCGTTGATTGGCTTGTAAAATATAATAAAATTGTCATTGTAGTGACTAGGCCTAATTAGCTTTAATCAGCAAATGGAAAAGAAGAATGGATTGTTACAAACATTTTTCTACGATTTTGTTTTTTTTTGTTTTTTTTTGAAAATTCAAGTGACGAATTGGGTACGGGGGTATATTATATAATGGCTCGAACTGATACGACTGGATGTCTAAATCACCAACATGATTGGAGATATTACTGTCATCACTGTCCATGATATTTATCGGCTGTTTACTGTCTCACCTTCGATCGCTCAACTGATAGTTTATCATGGAAGCCATCCTTTGGCGCATGTGACGTCACGTAATCACGTGACCACTCAGCTCATTAAAATGTAGAGGTCACAAATCGCGGAGATATCAAAAGGTAATAATCAATAAAATGGGCGTCCTAGGGCGTTATTTTCAATTAAGACAATGTTTATAGTTTATTTAATGACCAAATCAAACAAAATCGGGAATTTTATTTTTTGTGTCATTAGTCCTTTAAGGTAAAAAACGTCAAAGTGAACTTTTGATGCTATCATGTTCAAATTAGCCTAAAAATGTCACAAACGACACAGAGTGACATTTTTCATACAAAAATGTTACAAAATGCATTGTGGTGTCAGATTACATGGTCGAAATGCATGTTATGTAATATTTTGGAATATTGCTCCCAAACACTGGATATAAATGGACAGAGGGTATTGCAACTCATTTTATTTTTATTTATGACTTTATAATTATTGGAGATATGTGATTAAATGTGATTTTGAAGTAGAAGGGCATATAATATTGAAAATAGTGTTGCTATGAAGGATTTTGTTTTAAATCATCATGCACCAGATAGACGACTTCAAATATAGAATATGGTGATATCATTATTGGATTTTTTTCAATCCTACAAATCTTTCCTAATACAATTTGGTAGTTTCAGTTAGAATACATGTGAATTGTACTTCTGAAACAATATAAGGATGTAGAAAGCAGTTTTAATTGAAAATTATGTTATACAAATTTGTTAATTTCAGCCATCTCCGGAAAATTATATTGACTGCTTAGCATTTTCTGTTAATTTTTCAAATTGTCAATTTATATTTCATGTTTTAGAGTATTTTTTGGCTGTAACAGTATATTTGAACATCCAGCTTACTTAAACAGTGGGAAAATGATGTGGAAGCATACATTTATTGAGTTTTGGGGAAAATTAAAGCCTTGCACCATAAGAAATTCTAAGACTTGAATATCAATAAATCATATTTTTGCATATTTGATGGAATAAGAAGGAATTTCAACTGTATATATATATACAACAACTTGTTTTATGCCTTAAACTACATAATTTATGGGGTTAAAGCATGAATTAACAAAATTAAGAATGATGTGAACTCATTTTATGGGATGAAAAAAAGGGGGGAGGGGGGCTAAATGCAAACATTTCATAGTATTTAGCTATTAAATATCCAACTGAGGCATATATATATGTAAAAATGGCTTATTATGTTAGAAATTAGCTTAATAGCTGTAATATATAGGAGAATATGTAAGTTTTGGTATATTACACAGTTTGAACTCAACAGCTGTAAATGGAGATTTTTTCATTAAAAATCTTCAAGGGGTACCTTTGCATTTGAACACTTATACTTGCAAATATTAGACAGCCACATACCTTATGAGGTTTTCTGTGGTTGATATTGCCTAAGGAATAGCAATAAGGCCAATGAAGGGTTAGAGAAGCAAGTGTTGTTGCTCTTTATGTGTCAAACCAGTAATTCAACCAATCAGAGCTAAGAACATATACAAAAGTAGTCCCTTTTAAAGAAAAAGTTCCTTTCACTTTGTTGTATTGTGACAAATACTGAATGGAATGGAATAATTAAAATTGGTAATTGAAGTTCAATATATAAGGATTATTTTGAGCCCAAATTTGATGCACATAGTTGTATTTTAATACCTCTATGGAGGATTTGATGCCTTACCTATAAATATTGAATTTGCCGGGGATGACCGAGCTATTTTTAGAGTGGGTGTTTTACATAGCCTGACATTTCACTGTAAGACATTAAACATGCCCTGATATTTTGACAGAACGTAGAGGAATCATGTACGTTTCAGAAAATATATGGTCTTAGAAAGGTTAAACTTAAGATAAAATAGCCAGGCAGGCTCGAAAAAACACAAATTTAGTAGAAAATGTTAAAGAAATTAATAATAGGTTTCACACCTTAAGGACCATTCTATGTAATTATGAGGAAGTCTGCAAGGAGAGTTTAACTAGATATTTCCATGACGACCCTGGACACATTAGTAGATATATGCTACCTATTATATCACTAGCAACTATTAGACTACTAGTTGAATAAATGTCAATTGTACCTGAAATTCTGCAGGCATGTCATACGACCGTAGTCGTGGTCGGCAGAGTTCTGACACAATACGTTTTGTGATATACCTAACACTCACTTCTATACCTAAACCACTCTCTAATTTTCTTATCATCTTATTCTAAATCTCAATAATGATACAATCATTGCTTGGTGTGTCGTCGGCCAACATCATATATTATCTTAGTAGTCACTGTTATATTGAACCAATAATAGATAAAACGTTATACGGTTGAATTATGGAGGTTGATGGATTTGGGCCAATGGGTGAGGTTGCAACAGTTAGATCAACAATTGGCTAACCCCTAACCATTTGCTCGCTTGTTTTTCCAAGGAATAACTTCATCTAACGGTTTGACAAACTCATTTATCTGGTCTTCACAAACAACCCCATCACAGCATGCTACTTACACATTGTTTCAATGTCAAAGGTCAAGGGCGACCTTCCCCATTGATCTAAAATCTCGTTATCTATATTATTCGGAAAATGTAATATAATCTCCCAAAAAAGAAACGCAACATGTGAGAAAATATAATTTACTTCAAATTTTCAACATCATTTTAAATACAGAAATAAGCATTACATTACATTGAAATTTGGCACGCTGCTTGTTCAGACTTTAAAGTTCTTTAACATGTCAAAATTGATTACATTAAAGTCCATAGCATTCAGATGACGTCACTTAAAATTCAATATCTGTTCTGGTAAACACAAAAATAAGTATTTTATAATGGAGCATCCAAGGAACATTCTCGACAAAGTTTGCTTATGTTTACTTATTATTCAGTGGATTCCGATAAGAATACACGTGTAATTTTAATATAGTGTCCTATAGGTTCCTATGATGTGAAATTGGTCTAGCGATAGCGGCCATCTTATATTTCCGATCTACACAAAATACACATTTAGTAAAGGGACATTCAATGCAAGTTTGCTTTCAAATGATTCATATGGCGTAGCTTAGTAGAATTTAAATATTTTTTCCATAGGGGTCTGTATGTTGAATGTGTCCTGCGATGGCGGCCATCTTTTGAATACTTGGTTACTTTTGAATAGAACCATTTAATGGTTATTCATATTCATTTTGGGTTCAAACAAATTTCTAGTTTCCGAGAAAAATCTCTTTCATTTTCCCATATAGTCTAATGTATTTCAATGTCGACCATCTTGGAATTCTGATCTACAAAAATATAGCACCAGGTTTCTAGAGGGTCGTGAAAGGAACATTCATACCGCGCAACATTTCCATCCCATATGTGGTTCCAGAGAAGAACCTTGAAATTGTTGCTATCTTGAAAGCATATTTGGTCCTGGCAATCATGTTGGATACCCAAAATGGAACTGAATTCCCTTACGATGTCCAGGGTTACCCAAGTAATATGTCTACCAAGTTGGTTTGAAATGAACCAGAGGTTTGTGAGTAATAAATTAAAATGTAAAAAATTACGGACGACAACAGACTACAACAACAATGCCAACAACGACGATAATGGAAATCAAATGATGACAATAGCTCACAGCACCTTTGGGTTAGGTGAGCCACAGATACCAATCAGTATTATATCATAGATTATTTACTCAGATATTAAGGTAATGTAATTTGATTACAGAAGCAACTCTTCTGACATGTAAACAATAACGTTGACATATCGCGAGATGTCGATTTTACCAGATACACAGCTTGCAAGTATTATGTGCGGGGACCCGAAAATGGGGAACGCGTAGCACATGCTACTTTTGCTTCTACGTAAATCCGAGACTGAAACACCCTCCCCCCGAATTATAAGTTAAATGGTGCGTCTTTAATATGTTTATGAAACGCACCACATTTCCGTTTCATTGTTACCACAATATGGAAATGTCATTCAGTTATTCAGTTGCTTTAACTGGTGACTTCATTGATCTGGTGTACATGTATGCATATACCTGTATACATTATATCTTCATCTTCCATAGAGCAAACTGTAAGAAGAGTTTGAAGATACCAAAGGGTAATCAGAATCCGTAAATCGAAGGATAGACAACACAATGGTCAAAACAAAAAGGACAGAAGGACACACAACGATCTACAAAACATAAACAATACCAAATATCGAATAATACGAACCCCAATAAAAACATGGGGGTGAACCCAGGTACTCCGGAAGGGTAGCAGTTCCTGCTCCACTAATGGCACCCGTCGTATTCCTCTAGCCACACACCCGGTGATAAGGCATGAACGAGGAAAGGACCGGGAAATGCTTACGACATGTGGAACATATCCGTGGTCATGTGTGACACAGATATTCCATAACGGTCAACCAAGTCATGGTAGCAACCGTAGAACTTTCGAGCTTATGACTAACTTAACCAAGAGGAAGCCTTGGTACAGTAGCTGCCTTGTAGCAACCCTCTTTCAACGAAATCCTGATAGGAACCACGAGCTCTAAAATATCGTATAAACTAAGAGATACATACTCCATATGCAGGCGCTGCTGGAATGTTGCTACATATAAATGGAAAGTTCACAATGGGTAAATTAAGATCATCTCTTTTGTCGTAAAGTTATTTTTCGTTCTTAATCCCCACTCATATTCAAATTTGAGTAGTAGGTTTCAGGTATGAATCAGATCTATCTGTATATGTGGTATCCTTTAGTAAACACAGGCATATCATGTATAGGCTGTATTAGGAATGTGTATATCATATTAACATATGTAAAGCTGTATTTTCATGTCACTGTATACTACATAAATGTTTTAAATTTTCATTTGCTAACAAAATGTAAAAACAACCCCATTAAGATTAAACTTTGACCATCTCAGGTTTGAACCCGTACTAAAACATGGAGGCAATGGGGTGTGTGAAGACCAACGCATTACCGACTTTCCTTAAGAAAAGCAAGTTCATCAATTCCACTAATATCAAAAACACGAACAATCACTTCTGATCTTAACTGAACTCACTGATCACAATTACAGTTCAGGTAAAGAGTAACAATACACAAATTTACATAAAACCAGCTTCGTGATTTTTTAAAAAAAAGTGTAGTTAGATTTTTATCATCCGTCTTCAGCTATTGTTTCACATTATCCACTCCTAGACCATGATATATATTCATCAACAGTATGGTTTAATCTTCAATCTTTCCTCTTATAAATTATCAGGGGAATCTCATGTATACCTAGACATACATTTACCAAGTAAAACATATCTTATCTCATTGACTATGATTAAATTCTTGATGTTTTTAAATACGTTCATGCGTACCATAAATGACATTTTTATAGGTTTTAATATTTACATTTGACTATCTATTGTTCTTTTATACTTCTTCTTGTGCAGGACTTCAATTAATTCAAATATATATATATATTCAAAGTTGTTTTCAAATAAAATCTAGCACGATACATGTAATAGTTGGGATTTTTATGACACTTTGACGGTATGTATATTCATAGTTAGCAGTGATACAAGAGTTTGAAAAGTAAGAAAACAGTTTTTTTTTATAAATTTTATATCGGATCTAATATGAACAAATAACGTAATGCTCAGTTTTATCTTCTGGTGGGATGAAATTAAAGATTAAATCTTAAAGGGGAAAGGAAAATCGCATGGCTGATTTAACAAGGTTCAAGCTAGCTACAAATTTCTAGCGACCACTAAGCTAGCGACCAATAAGGCGATATGTCTTAAAACCAAAAAATAAAAAAAGAGCGAAATGTACTTTAAAAAATAATACTATTAATCAAATAAATGTGACACGCACATGCAGGATTTATATTTTGTTTATTTTTATAAAACGTATTGCTATATTTTTCTAATGTTCTATATTTACCTTTTTTCTTATTTATGAGACGTGGGAACGGGGAATCTTAGGACTTTATTTTGTTTAACAAAGCGCTGGAAAATCCTAATTATATACCGGTTTACATGACAGTTAATTATTTGCTTACGCTGTGTTTATTGAATGTTTGCGTACTGTTTTATAAGCTCGCTATCCCAAAATATATTTGTGTCGTCGTTAATATGTTCAGTTAAGAGAAGAAATATGTTATGCTCGGGTGAACATGAGAAATAGAACTTAAAATGCATTGTCTGTTACTAACATGAGTGTCTGTGTGCGATTATGTACCTTATTTCCACAGTAGTGTGTCAAATGTCAACTTTGTATTGTGGAAGTGTGTGTGTCTGTGTAGGGCCGGNGGAGGGGGGTCCAGAAATATTCCCTGTATGCCCAGATGTCGATGAAATGTGTTGAATGTGCAATTACGGAAATGTAATTATTATTGGTCGCTAGAAATATTTTAAAGTTTCATTTTGCTCTTATTTATTTTTTTGGTTTTGAGACATTTCGCCTTATTGGTCGCTAACTTAGTGGCCTGGACTGGGTTGCTCAAAACACTGGTTAATTTTATCCATTGGTTAGGCTAACCGATGGATAAAATTGCTAACCAGTGGTACCGTATCCGCTGGATAATTTTACGTTGCTCAAACTTTGGATACACACCGATCAACCGCTTTGTATCATTTTGAGCAAAATCAGCATGATACGGTTAAAATATATATCAACAGAGAAAGTCACGTCAACACCAGGGTAAGATTTTCTTAATTTCTACGTTCTTCTTTTACTTTTATGAGTGAAACTAAGCATCAAACGGTTTGATATAGATTGAACATTTTTTACATGCAACATTCATTACCTTATATTTCCTTTACATGAATAAATTTGATAAATGAAACGACAGTATGTGTTAAAAATAAATATTTCGGACATTTCTACGCAAATATTACCCCTTTGCACATTATTTTCGGGGCATCGATTGCTATCATGTAATAGATTATTGATATAGCTTCCTTCTAATACCAATATAACGATGGAATTGTATTTCATTACGGAAATGGAAACAACAAACATAAGGCGGTCAGAGAAAAATTGATACCATTAAAATCTACTAATTTTTTGCTGATGATACGATAAAAAATTGTTCGATGACACGATAACAATTATATTGGGAATTTTTCAATGAAATTGGTTTATATGCTCACTTTCGGTTATTTTATCCCTTGAAATTGTGTAGTTCGAGATAAAGCCGTATTAACGAAAATAACTTACAAGGCCTTCCCTTCTTTAACAAATTGGGATAAACTTTGAATCTGTTCTTGTACAGATTTGTTTTGCCTGTAGCTTACACTATTTGTATAAATGTTTTGCATTCAATGGACCTTCTAAATGTCATAAAGAGCACAAGTTAGTGGAGTAGTTAATGGAAACGAAAAGTGTGTCAAGGAGACACTTTCTAGAATAAGATCGCAAAAACAACAACTAAAGGGATCCAATCTCGACTGAGAAGCTCGGCAGGATGACCCAAGTCCATCTTTAATCCTTTCCACTCCCGTTTGTCTCATTTTTTCGCACTCTCGTCCCCTTATTTAACGTTTGAGTCGCACCCTCACATTCCCGTGCCCTCTCTTCCCAACTCATGGTCCTCGACCTCAACTCCAGGGCCTTCTGCCCACTCTCTTTTTTATGCCCCGCGACCAAAAGTCGGGAGTATAATATTAATTTACCCCCTGTCCGTTCGTCCATCCGTCCGGATATACATACATGGTCTGTCTGACTCTCCCCTCCTATAGGTGTGGAGCTACATTTATAATAATATTTTGTAGATGTTTGTACACATTATGGAGGTGTTCACATTCGCAGGATTTTGACTTTTTATCAAATATTCTCAAAATGAGTTAGTTGGACATTTTTCTAACAATGCAATATTACAAGGTGTTATCCAAGTTTAAAGTGAGAAAGTGTCCATCAAAGCAACTACTTTTTTGTTTATGCATGCAGCTGATACGAACATTTCAATAATATAACATTCTCATCAGTGTGCTTTAATTGGAAGGCAAAACAGATGATAGTCATTTAGTTATTGTAAAAACACTGAAAAAGAAAACTAAAGCCATCTGTGGATATTTAAGTACTATTTGGAATGCAAAGAATGAAGTCCGAATGCTCATTTAGAGTCCGCAACGAATTCATCGATCGGATGTTCAGCAGTCAACACCGGGAGTCAGCAGAACCAAACAAAAATACATTTCGTTGAATAGAAACTTGCTTATTTCTAAAAAGCCAATTGAAAGTCATAAATTCAATTTCCTTTTGAAAAATTCAACTTTAAGTGATTCTTTTCTCAGCTGATCGTATCATATATTTAAACAAATTTCAAATTTTGATCGGATCATTTCACGGATTTTAATCGTATCAATTTTTCTCTGACCGCCTTACGTTGGTTGTTTCCAATTCCTTAATGAAATACAATTCCACCGTTATATTGGTATTAAAAGGAAGCTATATCAATAGTCTATTACATGATATCAATCGATGCCCCGAAAATAATGTGCAAAGGGGTAATATTTGCGTTTAAATGTCGGAATTGTTTACTTTTTACACACACTGTCTTTTCATTTATCAAATTTATTCATGTAAAGGAAACATAAGGTAATGAACGTTGCATACAAAGAATTTGCAATCTATATCGAACCGTTTGATGATTAGTTTCACTCATGAAAGTAAAAAAAGAACGTAGAAATTAAGAAAACCTTACCCTGGTGTTGACGTGATTTTCTCTGTTGATATCTATTTTAACCGTATCATGCTGATTTTGCTCAAAATGATACAAAGCGGTTGATCGATGTGGGATAGTGCTGTGGATAACTTACCAATGGATAAGTAGCTTAACCAGTGGATAGTATTCCATAATTCCATAGTATTTTTTGTAATACTTTTTTTATGTCTGCTAAAAAGAAAAAAGACGGAGAGGTAAAACATTCTGACTTGGTTTTCTTATGTGACCTTGTGGAGAAAAACAACCATAATTAGGTCAAAATAAACGAATGTCATAACAAATGCAGGGAAGGTAAAAGTGGGGAAAGAGATCACAGACTCTGTGAATGCAAGGGCGGGTGGAAAAAACAGATCGGTAGAGCAAATCAATGAAAAGTGGAGGAAAGCCTGTACTACGGCAAAGTCGGAGGCTGCCGTAAATAGAAAGAGTCTCAATCAGACATGAGGGGGTCCAGCTTTGCCAGCGCCAAGTGAAGTGACACCAAAAAAATATCATAGAACTTCACACCGATGCACTAAAGGCATATCAGAAGAGGAAAGGGATAGTCTTATACATTTTCTCTGTACTTTCCAAGAAATTAATGTCAGTAATGGATATACCATCAATGGTGCACGACACCATTTGTTACTTTCCTCATTGTTCAGAAAACACAGGTACTTTTATAAAGCAAAATAATGAATGCATGTTACATCCCTTTCTAGCCAACTATATACACCCGTTCAAAAGTATGTATGCATTCTTCAAATACGGGATACAGATTCACTACTTTTAGGATATTTGTTGATCCCTCCTTACGGGGCCCGGGTGGCTCAATGAGTTAGGTTGTTGGATTACCTAACAACTCATAAAAGCCTACCACCAATACGGCGTGTGTTCGCACCCGGCTTTGTAAATTACAAAAAAAGATGCACTCGACTCGCATGCCGCCAGTGATACATTTTTCCAGTTGCTTGCCCATGGTCGGTCGTTCTCTCCGGGTACTCCGGCTTCCTGAAAGTGGCGCTAATCACAATAAATCAATCAATCATAAATCCCTCCTTATTGGTTTTTGAAGTCTATATGTAGCTGTGGTTTGCAATGTCTTAGTATTATATTTAGACCAATAAAAAATTGCATTGTTAACAAGAACAATTTTTTTCCAGACAGTTATTACTGTCGATCAGTCTACATAGGGTACATGGTTTCAAAGAAAAAAAAATATTAACATTTTTTTAAAATCCAATTTACATTTGTAATTATATTTGAAGACCTATATATTTAATGGAATAGGTATCGAACTGAAAAGGGGTTCAAATAACATAAAGGGGCATTATCTGCCAAATCGTAAATTTTTGTTACCAATAAAAACTATTAGATATAATTGATGCCTTAATAAAACGTGTTTCTGTAACTTATAAATGTTATGAAATGTACGCGCATCAGGGGAAAATCGTGCAACTGCTCGTGTTTTGAGATCAATCAAGCAATGGACGCCATCTAATTAATCATCGACATTGTTTACGGAGTTTGTCGAATCGTCATTAAATGAGTACAACAATGCACTTATTTCTTATTTTTTATGAATTTGCGTTTAGTCGGTAATAATTACGGACAAAGAACCATGCAAAGTTGACAGTTAATAAGCGTCAAAATACAAATTATTCGTTTTTACCTGTCACTAGTAAGGTCAATTGCATACGGAAAAAGCGAGGTCAAATTATTTGCTGGCAAGCAAATAAGTAATCGATGGTAATTTTCGTTCTCAAAAGGCGGAAAATGGTTTGATAAGCTGTTTAATGTGAAATATTTACCTTTATTTCATCATTTTAAAGGTATTTACCAATTTCCAACGCATATAATTTTTTGGGTCAAAATCGTAGCTAATGCTCCTTTAAAATATTAAAACAATATATTTCGCTTATGTATATATTTGTTAGTTAAAAATGTATTAACTCTATCAGTACAAAGGTCGTCTGCTCAACAGTGGGGTGATATATTTCTAGTCTATTTATAAGATTTATAAACAACACCTGAAATAGATTGTTAAACAGGTATTTAAAATATAATCATGAATATCGCGGATAGTATGTGTGAGCTATTGTCAAAACAGTGTGTGTAATACACAAAAACTTCCTATGTTGATAGTATTAGATGAAAATAGGAGCACGTGGCTGCCAAAATAACATTTTATAAATAGACGATATGAAATAAAATGGAATGAAAAACAAAAAGAAAAGAAACTATGAACATTTTACTATATTTTTGTTTTAACTTATAATTAAAGGTATTTGTACAATAATACCCCCAGCAAAGCTATTGTAAATGCGGCCTTTAATATCAGATACAGGCCGATAATAGAGGCCGTTGATACAGGCCGTTAATAGGGGCCGATAATACAGGCCGCTGTACTTTATTAATTTGACCCATTTTTGGGACAAGGTTGATATCGTTTACGTAATACATTTTTGTGACGTCACACTATTGTTCGAACAATGGCTTATTTTTAAGAATCTACTGTTCATTCTTTTGTTTATGAATATATGAACTTTAACCTTTTACTGTAGAAGGCTTAAAAACGCGTTTTACCTATTTTTGGGATTTCGTGTCTCGAACCACTGCTGGGCTTTTCAAAGTTTATTTTGACTTTCAAAACTTCCATCTAACCACTCGGCTACGGTGACCACACTACTATGCGATATAATAAGTATATTCGACTCTTAATAGTAAGCTTTGTAAAAAAGATATCAACGATTTGCTTATAAAAGCAATATACAAGACACGATACAGGTATTTCAGGTCTGGCATAATGTATGTTCAGAACTGACGAGAATGTGAACTTTTTAAATGTATTCTCGCAATACAAAAACAACTAACGAACCGACCGCAAGTAATAACAAATCAGACAGACCACAGGTGAAGATTTGGGACATTTGAAAGACCTTGAAATATCTAAATATAAACGATTCTTTTCACTTGAAAGATCTTGAAATATCTAAATATAAACGAGAATCGAAAGGACGTTGACCGATAAAAATTTGTCGTTTTATTTTTGTTAATTGCTGTCTTATTTGGTTTTCTAAAAATTAAAAGTGTAAAAATATATGCCATACCATATATTTTTTCAACAACACTATTATTGTACAAGTTAGATACATTATTATTGAAACAAAATAATTTGCCCGTAGTTAATACATTTCTCTGACGTCACACTATTGTTCGAACAGAGGATTATTTTTAAGAATCTACAGTTCATTCTTTTGTTCTTGAATATATGAACTTTAACCTTTTACTATTTTAGGCTTAAAAACGTGTTTTACTTATTTTGGTACTTTCGTGTCTCGAACCACTGCTGGGTTTTTACAGTCTACTTCGAGTTTCCAAACTTCCATCTTACCATTCGGCTAAGTTTACCAAATTAATAAATTCTATAAATAATATATATAACTCTTGATAGTAAGCTTTGTTAAAAGATATCAACAATTTGCTTAAAAAAGCAATTGCTCAATATATACAAGATACGATACAAAATATTTGAGTTGTGACACAATTTATGTTCAGAACTGACGAGTATTCTCGAAATACAAGAACAACCAACGAACCGACCGCAACTTAACAAATCAGACAAACCACGGGTGAATATTTGGGACACTTGAAAGACATTGAAATATCTAAATATAAACGATTCTATTCACTTGAAAGACCTTGAAATATCTAAATATAAACGAGAATCGAAAGCACGGATGGCGATACAATATTGTTGTTTATTTTTTGTTAATTGTGGCTTATTTAGCTTTCTGAACATTAAAAAGGTAAAAATATAAAATGAAAA
>MJUT01046560.1:33515-58383 GCA_002080005.1 Gigantidas platifrons | reverse complement strand
TTTCACACGATATTGTCACTTTGTTTCGTTTAATGCTGCATTACAGTTTCATTAGAGTGCGTAAAACTGATATTCCGAATTAAACACATTATTAAAGAGTTCCGTGATCCATCAATTGAGTGATAAATACTTACACTTCAGTGGTTAATGACGAAAAGAAGGTCCGGTGTTGATCAACCTTACATTGTTTTTACTGGAAGGAGTCGTTGTAATAACCGAAAGTAATCAAATAACGCCGATATTTACCGAAAAGAATTGATTTGATCCTACACCGTGTACCTGTAGCTAGTAGCCCTTTGAACTCCTCTGTGGTGTTTGCTATGACGAGGCTGTTTTCGAGGTGGTTCCAGTCAATGGCTGTTCTTATGAAAAAAGAGGTTTTATATAGTTCTGTGTTCGACTACTACGGAGCGTGTGTTGCTTCTGATTTGTACGTTTACAATGTTCGTGGTTTCACAGTCCTGGAATGTTCTAGCTCTGATGTGTCGCTTAGGTTTTTGGTGACTTATATATTCATGAGGAGGAATCGCTGGTATCTGCCCCTCAACCACTTTGTAAAAGAATATCAGTCGCTGGTGTTGTCTCCTGGTTTGTGGCAGTGGTAGATCTAAGTCTGTTAACATTTTAGTCATTCTTCCTTCTTCTCGTGACTTATAATCTTTAGTAATGAAACGGGCACCCCTCCGTTGTAGATTTTCCAATTTATTAATAGCATTTGCATTATACGATGATAACACCGTATTCCATTATTGTCCGGAACAGTGCGATGTAGGCTGTTTTTCTACAATCTCTCGGACAGTGTTGTAAATTCCTTCGTAGGAAGCCCAATGTGAAACTGGCTTTTTTAGTAACGTTGTTAATGTGCTCATTCCATTTAAGATCTTCTTGTATTTGTACTCATAAGTAAGGTTTGGATGGTACCTGTTCGAGTGTCTGGCCATCGAGTTTATATGATCCTTGTATTTTCTTTCTGGGACTTAGTATATTACATTTTTTAGCATTAAATCTCATACCCCAGTTGGTAGCCCATTTTTCTAGGTTTTGTAGATCTTTCTGCAGGGTGTTTTGATCGTTATCGTTGGTTATTTCCCGATAGCGTAGGAATTCGACTGCGAAAAGTCGTACTTTGAAGGATACTGCATTTGGGAGATCATTAATGTGATAAAGGAAAAGTATGGGGTCTAGCATGGTCCCTTGTGGTACTCATGAATCCACTTTAGCTTCATTTGAGAATTCCCCTTCTAGGTCTACGCGCATTTTGCGCTTTGTTAAAAATGTAGTTATCCATGCGTGTAGAGGTCCTCTGATGCCGTAATTATTCAGCTTATGTAGGAGTCTGTCATGGGGGACTGCATCAACTGCCTTTGATAAATCTAGGATGGCTATATCCAGGTGTTTCTTTTTGTCGAACGATTGTAGCATATCGTGTATTGCCACTGCTAGTTGGGTTTCACATGAGTAACCTGATCTAAAGCCATGGTTTAACGATGTTAGTATGCTATGTTTTTCTAGGTGGTTCATCATGTTTCTACATATAATATGCTCTAGGAGTTTGCATGGTACTGATGTGAGCGAGACTGGTCTATTGTTTTCTGCAGAGTGTTTATCTCCTTTTTTTTAGATGCTGAATATATTCGCATTTAGCCAGTCTTTTGGTAGGACCCCAGTATCGATGGAACTCTGGAATATGATAGCTAGTGATTGTGCTATCTGTTTTGCACATTGCTTTAGTATCCTGTTTGGGATGTTGTCTGGTCCCGATGCTTTAGACGGATTGATGTTTCTTAGTAGTTTTTCCACTCCTTCTGTGTTTATTTTTATCGATGATATTGCCGATTTCAGGTTTATGTGGGTTGCTGGCATGTTGTCAACGCTTCCTCTTGTAAATACTGAAGAAAATTGCTTTAATAATATGTATGCTTTTTCTTTGCTCTGACTTACTAGTTTCCCTTTTTCCCTTAGAAGTGCCACTCCGATGTTATCTTGTTTACGGGATTTTTCATATTTCTAGAATGGTTTGCTGTTATTATTTTCCATTCCCTCTGTGATGGCATTATTTATGTAGTTCCATTCTTCTTTCCGTATTTGTCTTCTGCATTCTTTTTGGAAGAATTTGTAGCTTGACCACTTTTTTGTTCTTTTGGCCTGATTATAGAAACTTTGTCTTTTCTTCAACATTCTCTTTATCTTTTTGTTGAACCATGGTAGTTTATTGTTTTTTCTTATTTGTTTGGATGGTATATTTTTATCCATGCTCAGTTGTATACTGTCCTTGAATATTATCCATAGTTCCTCTGTATTGGCTTGCTACTTTGTTTTTTTTTATCTCATCAGCCAGATGTTCTAGATCTTCTTCTATTTTTGGTCAATTTGCTTTCCTCCGTATGTAGCTTGTTCTTGGGGTGGTGTTTTGGTAGTATGGTTTTATGTCCATGTTTGTTACTATTATGGCATGATCTGATATGCCAGGTATGTTTGTCGAGGATTTTGTTAGCGTTGCGCTTGATGTAAATACCAGATCCAAGAGGTGTTTTTCTCTTGTGGGTTCCTCGTGTATTTGGATGAGTCCTGCTTGAGCTGTAATTTCAATCAGTGATTTCTGAATTTCTTTATCATTGGCATGCACTTTGGTGGTCATGTTGGTCCAGTCAATGTCAGGGCAATTGAAATCATCAGCTAATATGATATTTTTGTTGTTTTCCATTGTGATGGTATCAAGTGATTTTTGCGATTCGTTTAGGTCATTGATGTTTCTATGTGGCATGTAGAATGCACCTATTAGTAGATCTTTTGCATTTTTTAATTTGATTTTGATCCATTTAATTTCACATTTTGCTATGTACTGGACTTGTTCAGTTGCTATGATGTTCTGGTTACAAGTATAAACACTCCTCCTATTGATCCTCTATCATTTTCATAGGCTGTATAGTTTGATGGAAATATTTCTGATGACTTGATTGTGTCTTTGGTTGGATTTTCCCCCAGGTTTGATTCCTTTTAACCAGGATTCGGTGCCAATAATGATGTCAGGTTTTGTATAATCTATGGTTGTTTTTAATTCTGATGTTTTATCTTTAATACTTCTGCAGTTTATTGTAAGTATTATACGGTTTCTCATTTGTGGAAAATGTTGGTTTGCAGTTTAGTTTCTGCTATTTAGTCTGTTCATACTAGTTTCTTGTGTGTCGTTGGCCTTATGTGGTCTTGGGCTACTAGTTTTTAGTGGACTGAATTTTGACGTAAATGATTCAGTGAAGCTTGCTGGAGTTGTCAATGGTTCATAGTAGCTGATGCCATCTCCTAGCTCGCGTGTGTGTTATGTGAAAGACGCTACATTTATGCCGTCACATTTACAGCAAAGCCATTGTACATTTGACCTTTGAAGTAATTCGTAGTCTGCAGTACATAGTTCAATGCACGAGTTATGGTGCCATATGTCGCAACAGTCACAACATACCCCATCATTTTTCCATGTGACTGGTCGTTCGCACATTCCACAGGGAAAGATACTTCTTTGTGGTCCAATCATTTGCCAACCACTGAACTTTTAAAGGCTAAACTGAAAAGTAGAGAAAAAGTCGAAAAGTATACAGTAGTAATTACATGAGATTTGATTAAACATGAAGAAAAATTGTCAAAATGATTGAATGATATATACTGAATATTACATGTCGGGTTCTGTGTCGCATGCCGTATCAACCCGAGAACCCTATATCACCCCAAGGGCCACCGGCTCGAGGTGTGATGTGGGTCGAGGGTTGGTACAGCATGTGATGCATATTTTGATATAAAGTGTTCATTATTTCATATGTTTCAACCATGCCTATGATAATACATATATTTACATATTCACTATATTTCTATCTGAATAGAGTTACTTCCCCTTTCAAATTTATCATTTTTTAAATTTCTTTCAGATGTATTCAAATTGTTATATTTGTAAGCTTTGGTTCAATTCTAATATTTATATACGAGTACATCCATAGCAATTCAAAAAATCTTGAAAATCTATTGCAAAATTTTAATTTTTATGGTTAATTTGATTTTTTTTGTAACAAAATCTTACCTACTGTGACACTTTTCAAATTTAAAGAGGCATAAATATTGTTGAGCACTCATTGCAGTTGTGTTGTAAGAAAATAGAGAAAGTATGTACATGTATGAATGAAATATTCTTAAATATTATTAAGAAACAAGTGTTGCCTGAGGGCAAGTGTGGACACAGAAATGTGCTGTCCAAAAGGCAAGTGTGGATGTCAATATTTCATATTATTTAACTTAAAAAAAAAAAATCATGGACACAGGGATCCTGGATTTTTTTTTTCAATAAAAAACTAATCCTGGATTATTATTTTTGCTTATATTCCGGTCGTGTGTTTTTAATTCAAATTTTCACCCCCCCCCCCAAGGGATATAAAATTGTATCATTAATAATAAATTAATCAATAATAAATTCAGATTTTTTATTTAAAATAAAACTCATTTACAAAAACACTGATATTTGTTAGGGGCCCGGGTGGCTCAATGAGTTAGGTCGCTGGATCTGACAACTCATACAAGCCTATCACCAATACGGCGTGGGTTCGCGCCCAACTTTGTAAATTACAAAAAGGGTGCACTCGACTCGCAGCCGCAAGTGATAAAGTTTACCAGTTGCTTGCCCATGGTCGGTGGTTCTCTCCGGGTACTCCGGCTTCCTCCACCACTAAAACTGGTCGCCATGATATAGCTGAAATATTGTTGAAAGTGGCGTTAAACACCAAAAATCAAATCAAATCAATCATCTGATATTTGTTCAATTTTTAACGCTGATTTAAGCTTTAGTCGCAACAAATTTTTATTGTTCTCTTTAAACTGTCGAAACATAACATTTATTTAACTGTAAAATTCACAAATGAAATTCACCCCCTTTTTCCCCTTTATTCTTGTCAACAATATTCCAGAATCAAACAAATAAATAAATATAACATATATTTCTTTTACATGCATCATTCCTTTACATTTTTCCTTTTTTTCTTGTTTAAATCAATGATCAACAATATTCCAGAATCAAACAAATGAATAAATATAGCATAGATTTCTTTTACATGCATCATTTATAAACTATTGACCTGGGTAACCTTCCTAAACTATGCTGAGTCAGTGTGTTTTAAATCGGTCATCCAATCAGGACGCTTATTATTGTTCAAGATAAAAATACATCGCTAAAATTACCTGTGGGTGTTTCTCCACTTCAACTCATAAATTACATAGAAATCGGAGATAGTTCGTAATAAAACTTTACACATGGTTTTGTCTATCATATTTCTTGAAGACAAACATAAAATGTTATTGCATGAATCAATATTTTATGAGTATCAACAGTTTTTGCAACACCGTATCTGTTCACGTGACTTCACATGCTACTCACAGTGACCCGTGACCCACATTAGCACGTCTAAGCAGTATTTTGTATATATGGTATTTAATGAAATATTATTTATACTATAACTAGTTGACGAGTTTCATTGTCATGGGTATGTCACGAATGACCAGATGACACAGTAAATCACGAATGCGCGCAGTGCATGAGTTGTGCACATGAGTGAGTTACAACGTTGTTTGGTCGTGAGTGACATGTATTTGATGATGAGGCTCGTCAATTGGTTATGGTGTTTATTATATAGATAAAAAAATGATTCCAATCGAATTTATTATAAAATGAGTTTAATTGCACTATATTACGTGTGTAGCGTAGAATTACAGAGTTTTCCGAGTTGAATGAGGGCGATGGTTTCACAGTGAGATTGTCGTTTTTTCAACTACTTTTTCAGTGTAGCGGGAGTGAAGTGGGAAACGATGGTTTCACTGTGAAATTGTCGTTTATGTTTGACTCGGAAAATTCTGTAATTTACAGCTATCTATATAATAATTTAATATTAATTTAAGTGACATTTCAGATAATACTCTTCATGTCAGAAACTTTCATTATAATTGATATATCTATATTGATACATTTTAAGGTTATCTTATAATTTGCCAGTATACTTTGCCTTGTTGTGTAATTGTTCAGTATTGTCTGTAGTGTCTGTAAAAAACTGAAAAAAAAAGAAAAAAAAAGATTAGGATGAAGTTATAGTCAGACACTATCTTTGGAATCCTAATCTCAACGAGATTATTATCGGTACAGGATTGAAGGTGTCTTATAGGAAATCATGTGTAAAATTAAAGATATATGTACATTCCTGAATTATGGTTAACTGTTCCTGTTTTAGGATATTTCCTCATATTTCGAGGTGTGCCCTGATTGGCAGAAGCAAGTATACAGATACACAGATATGCCACCTATTACTAGCCAAAAATTGTAGGCGGACCCCATTTGTTGTGACTGGTTAACCATTATTGCAAACTGTAAGTAGCTTAAAATATTGAAAATATCATCAATACCGGCTGTTGAATATTTATACAGTTTTGTGCAATTAAAAATAATGTTCCAATGCATATTTTTATAAGCTTTATTATATATCTTACTCTGGCTTTCGTACTTGAAAGCATTACACCAATGTTATTACTTTAGTCCAGTGCATTTTTCGCAGATTTGTGATTTGATCTCTTTTTATTCATTGTCGAGCACATATCTACGATAGTATGAATCAAAATTGTGTCTTTTAACCTTATAGTCGCTTTCGATAACCTTGCAAACAATGACGATGTATTTCGAAAGACCTGTTCACGCGTGATATATCACCTATCAATATTTTAGTGTAAAATGACAATTTACATAATTGTGTACGTCAATTACGGTGCATTAAGGGGGATGTAGTATTACTTTTAATTACTAATATAATATTCAACTTAATTAATATCTAAAATAGTCAAATACTATAGAATTATTGAATATCTAAGTCATTGTTCCTGGATTTAATGGTCTATAGCCTACAAATATTACTCTCTTAGTTAAGAACCAATTATTTCTGGTAGAATTTGTTGTTTTACAGAAGGTATGAACAGACTTATAAGTGCATGTTCCATTTATCAGAATATAAGAATCTCTAAATTTAAACCTTATATATAAGTTATCGAGATTTATCATCAAAGTCATTATATGTGATGTTCCAAATATCCAATATATGTCTTTTGAATAATCCTCTATCAAATTGTTTTTCCAATGTGGATTGAAAATCAAATTTGGTTCCAAGAACAATTATATCTTTTTAATGGTTTCTTTTCAAATTGTTTTTGCAATAGGGGTTGAGAATCAAATATGGCTACCAAACCTATTATATCATATTAGTGGTGTACACATGGAAAATAGTTTAGGGGATAAATACTTGAAAGCAAACAACAGTACGTATTGTACATGTGCTGAAATTGGATGCTCAAAACATTTTTTTTTATTAAAGTCCAAAGTCATTCGCCTTGGAACATTATGTTATATTAACTTATTAGAAATATATTGATTTTTTTTCTGAAATGTACATGCTTGATCAATATATGGTACTTCCACCGGGGTAGCTTGGGCCAAATATTACTGAGGTAGGCTGTTTGGGATGTTCAGCCCTCCAGAAGCAACCGACATGTTAAGTAAAGAAAACATTTTTTTTCGTCTTAAAACGAGTATCTATGGCCTATTTGAATCATACAAATACAAATGTTATTCTTATATTTTCACTGAGCATGCCAGAAGTTAAAAAAAAGAAAATAGAAAATTTTGTTGTTGATTTTTTTTACCGAGGCAACTGCTTCAATTCAGTTGCCTCAATGGAAGCTACGGCACTGACTTCGAGAAATAAAAGTAAAGATTCTTGAAATCTTTGGTTGTTAATGATATTTTGTTTTACAAGTGTTAGTTTTGCATCCTCTAACTGTTGTGCATTATTAGTACATACAAATGGCATTTCTTTGCAAATGTTATTTCTTTGTTTTCAGTGGTATTGCACTATTGGGACCAATGAAAAATGGACGACGAAGAAAGAGAACACTACACTAAACTGTCAATATTTACGTGCGGAATTTCGCTTGACGTACTTCATCTTTATTTTGAAATCAAAATTTTGGATAAGGAAGAGTTCTTTCAGTTTTTAGATCGATGTAAACATGTGCTGTTTCATGCACTTCATCCATCAGTATCTTGTTGCGAATGTAGAAATGGGTCTATCCCATTGTCTAGAAAACCACAAAGATTATACACTGAACAGTTCAATTTACTATTTAATAGCAATAATTCAACATTACAGTCTCACCATAATGAAGCAATTCAACACTGCCCATGTAAATATTCAGCATCAAGATCTGTCGAAGTCGATAGTTTGGACATATCGCTTGTCTATGTAATAGTAAAGATATGCTGCCCATCAATCCATGGGAATCCACAGTGGATAAAAGATGTTAAAGATACTAGAAACTTTCTCGCACACAAAAGTAATTGTCGACTTACAAAGAATGAATATGATACTTGGTTGGCTTTTGTGGAAAATGCTACGTTAGATTTGGCTAAAGTTGTCTGTTTAAAATTATGTAAAATAACACAGAAGCAAATATCAGATTTCAAAAAAGATAAGTTTTCCTCCAACACAGTAAAAGACATACTAGCAAGTAGCAATGACTATGTTTGCAAGGTAAGATTTTTAAATTTATCTTTCTACAGTGGTGGTTGACTCCAAACTTCTGAAAATTAAGCATACAAAATGAAGATGATAAACAAGAAAAAATGTCAAAACATACAGCCATATTTCAGATTTTAAAATATACATCTGAAAATTAAACTGGAAATGTAAACTTTATATAGCAGCCAGTGGAGAAAATAAAAAAAGGACAGACACAATAGTGCCCACAGATATTCGATTAAAGCGGTGTACGATCCAGATATAAAACGACAGTACAAAGAAATGTAACAACAGAAAAGGAGCTTGAACAAAACAAACCTTCACAAGAACCGTGAGTGAGAACAGATGGTGCAGAATAGTAAATATCTCCTACCCTGTTAATAGTACTTTTCTAGAAGTCTCAAGGTCATTAAATAAAATAAACATCGCACTATCATAATAGATACATGAGTGTCTGGTTTATTTTCAGTTGCTAAATGTCTAGCGGCAAATATGTCATGCATATTCAGTAGTACAAGTTGAATAATATACACTTATTGACTGGGTATGAGGGTAAAAGCACTTTCATTGTCCCCAATGTACCAAATAACAATAGTTGGTACAGAGGGAATATCAAGTCTATAAGCGTTTTATTATACTGAACAACTGTTCAATTCAAAATTCAAAATTGTAGGCCCTTTTCTGATGTATTTCTAGTTTACTTTATTAGTGCTTTTTAAAAAGGCCTACAATTTAGAATTTTGAATTGCACAGTTGTTCAGTATAGTAAAACACTTATAGTCTTGATATTCGGATAATAGCACTTTTATTGTCCCCTCTGTACCAACTATTTTCATCGGGGTTGCCTCGGAAGATAGTTGGTACCTTGGGGATAATAACAGTGCTATTACCTTCATACCCAGTCAATAAGTGTATACTATGTGCCTACTCATTTTCAAAATGTATAAAAGGGGTCTTTAAAGTGCAAATACCGTGGCACTCTTCAAATACGGCACCAACTAGGGTTCACGGTAAAGTTTTCCTTATTATAACTTAACAATCTCTCCATCAAGGGGGTTTCCATGGGAATCGTCTCAAGTACCTAGTATTAGTAACATGTCTGCAACCAGTTGAGAGAGGGGTTTGCATAATTATACATTAATGTGGAAATGTTTGCTATTTGTGGGTACATGCATTTTTTACATGTATATAACAAGCGAGCGAAAATATCTCTCAGAAACAATAATTCGATTTTCAAAATAACACAGGAAAGTCCCACACTAATCCATGGCAACGGTTGAAATATAGAATATCTATCAACGGTAACAGGTAAATTTGCCAATAATGCGATTCAGGCACAATTGCATTGATTTGCCTTTGAAATCTGATTGAATCAATCTTGATTGGTAGTTCTCACTAGTCATTATAATTTAATATGGAACAACACGAGATTACCTGAAAATGGCAGTCTTTGATTATCTATAAATTTATACTACATTGTTCACACTTTCATAAAATTAGAAACAAAAATATTACATCGCCAGAACAGTTTCAACGTCCAACCGAAAATATTAGAAGCAAAGACAAAACCAATACCCCTAATGCATGTACATGACTCGTGGTGTAATGCAAGCACTTCAAAACAAAGTGACGAGGCTAAGCTAGTTGTATTGGCCAAACCTCCGCTCTCAGTGAAATGTGTCAATCAAAGTGTGTTCCTGACATGTGAATAAAATATCCATACTCATATATTAGTGGGTGATTAGCATTGTTGTAGCAAAAATTCCATGTTTTAAACTTAAGCTTAATGGCATTCTTCTTTACGCAAAAATAGGACCTATGTTGCAATGATATTAGATATCCGTGACGTCAACAGATTATATTTACTCTTTATATATAATCTAACTGTTACTGTTAAGAAATGTTTGTGTCACAGATGACTACCAATTCGTTCCATAGTACTGTTCGTTTACTTCATCTTTAGTTGTCTTCTGTGGAGTCTTTTATTGACCACTAGAACTTCATTTGTTTTGGGGTTTTTCTTCGCTCACCTTGCCAAAGGCAAGGTGAGCTTTTCCCATCACTTGGCATCCGCCGTCCGTCTTCCGTCGTCTGTCGTCCGTCGTCGGTTAACTTTTCACATTTTAATCTTCTCCTTTGAAACCCCTCAGCCAAATGAAATGAAATTTGGTAAAAAGCATCTATGGAAGGTCCTCTAAAAATGCACTTTTTGTCCCGATCCTTTAACAAACATGGCCACCACAGGCATTTCTTGTTTCTGATTGGCCGATTTAAAAAAAATCTTCTCTGAAACCGCTTGGCAAAATGAACTGAAATCTGGTAGAAAGCATCTATGGAAGGTCCTCTATAACATTTGCTTTTTTCAACCCGATTCGTTAACAAACATGACCACCACAGGCCATTCTTGTTTCTTATTGGTCGATTTCTAAAAATCTTCTTCCCTGAAACTGCTTAGCCAATTGAACCGAAACTTGGTAGGAAGCATCTATGGAAGGTCCTCTATAAAGATTGCTCATATCGTTCCATTCTGTTTACAAGCATGGCCGCCACAGGAAATTCGTGTTTCTGATTGGTTGATTTCTAAAAAATCTTCTCTGAAACCGCTCTCCCAAATGAATTGAAATTTTGTAGAAAGCATCTATGGAAGGTCCTTTATAAAGATTGCTCATTTCGTCTCGATTCGGTAACAAACATGGCCGCCACAGGTAATTATCGTTTCTGATTGGTCGATTTCTTAAAATCTTCTTTCCTGAAACTACTTAGCCAATTGAACCGAAACTTGGTAGGAAGCATCAATGGAAGGTCCTCTATGAAGATTGCTAATTTCATTCCGATCAGTTAACAAATATGGCTGCCATAGGTAATTCTTGTTTCTGGTTGGTTGATTTCTAAAAATCTTCTCTGAAACTGCTTAGCCAAATTAACCGAAACTTGATGGGATGCACCTATGGAAGGTTCTGTATTAGGTTTCCTCAAAGCAGAATGAAAGGTGAGCCTCTAGTGTTTGCTAGGGGACATTATTTTGAAGGTGGAAAAAAGGGGGTATGAGCACGGAAGAACGTGAAATAAAACTGAATTTCACAATTAACGAAAATTCGTGTTTATTCTTGTACGGAGAATATTTGTCTGTGTGCACTTTATTTCAACTACTGATATAAGCTTTTGGTAATATTATTGTTTATTCCACTAATTACAGAGATTAGAGTCCAAGATGAGAAAACTGGTTACCCAAGAGTGCACATTGATGAGAAGGGACATACTAGATCAGATTAAAAAGTGGAAAGGTATGTTAGAATATCCTCGATTCTATTACACGGGTGTTACACATGTACAGAAGGACTTTATATATGTAAAGTTATAATAAAATTATTTAATGGCTGCATATATATCTGAAAATAGAGAAAACCGTGTAAGGCCAACGTAGAGTACCGATATATCCGAAGGGATATTTGGTTAGTGAAACAATCCTGATAGTGATACAATAAGCAAACTAAGCTAATCAAAACAAACTCCCACAAAAAGAGGAAGTCAATGTATTACGGAAATTTACTGCTAATCAGTTTTGCAAACAACATAATTTGTAACTCCATGTTTCGTTCTTTCATGTACTCATTGTTGTATCTTTGAAAAATATTCATTATGGTTGTATTAATCGTTTTATATAAAAATAAATGAATTATGAACGATCTTGTTAGATAATACAAAGTTTGACCATTTGCAAATTTCTGAACATGATTCTAAATTTATAACTGGAGTTATTTCCCTTTAACTCGCGATCGGGTAAAAGGGTTCCATTTCATGCAAAGTTAATTAAAAAAAGATGTTGTAACAAGAACTAGAGAATTCATAAATCATCTAATTTTAAACAAGGTTCAAATATTTTTTTTTCATTTTGAGGAATTGTATTCTTATTTGTTGTTCTTTTCCTTACTATTTCAAGAATTTCAATAAAAGAGTGGCAGTGTTAGTTTAATGTGCCCCTTGCTAAAATTGTGCGGTTATGCTAGTGTTTTGCACTTATGAGTAAAATTTCTATCCTCATATATAATTATGTGATCATGTGTACATATAAAATATAAGACATTGTCATTCTTAACCTTAGAAATATATAAATTCCTTGACCCCCTTTTTAGCTCACCTTGCCAAAGGCAATGTGACCTTTTCCCATCACTTGGCGTCCGTCGTCCGTCGTCCTTAACTTTTCACATTTTAATCTTCTCCTCTGAAACCCCTCAGCCAAATGAACTGACACTTGGTAGGAAGCATCTATAGAAGGTCATCTCTAAAGATTGCACATTTTGTCTCGATCCATTAACAAACATGGCCGTCACAGGCAATTCTTGTTTCAGATTGGCCGATTTTTAAATATCTTCTCCTGTGAAACCACTTTGCCAAATGAACCGAAACTTAATAGGAAGCATCTATGGATGATTCTCTATAATGATTGCTCATTTTGTCCCGATTGGTTAACAAACATGGCCGCCACAGGAAATTCCTTTTTCTGATTGGTTGATTTCTAAAGAATCTTCTCCTCTGTTAAAAGAAAGATAACCCTTGCCATTATCTCCCTTAGAAATTAACTAATGCTGATGTAGTGTAACATATTTATTCTATACATTAAAAGTAGGTATTCACATTTTAATATTCTTTTTAGCAAACCTTGCCAAAGGCAATATGAACTTTAACCAGCACTTGGTGTCCGTCGTCTGTTGTCTGTCATCCGTTTACAATTTAATCTTCTCCTCTGAAAACCCTCAGCAAAATGAACTAAATCTTGGTAGGAAGCATCTATGGAAGGTCCTCTCTGAAAAATGCACATTTTGTTATGATCCATTACCATACATGGCCGCCACAGGCAATTCTTGTTTATGATTGGGCGAATTTTAAAAATCTTCTCCTCTGAAACCGCTTCGCCAAATGAACCGAAACTTGGTAGGATTCATCTATGGAATGTCCTCTATGACGTGTGTTTATTTCGTCCCGATCGGATAACAAACATGGCTACCACCCAAACTTGGTAGGAATCAGCTATGGAATTTCCTCTATGAAGATTGCTCATTTCGTCCCGATCGGTAAGCAAACATGGCCACCACATAATTTTCTCCTTTGAAACTGTTTAGCCAAATGAACCGAAACTTGGTAGGAAGCATCTATGGAATGTCCTCTATGACGTTTGCTCATTTCATCCCGATCGGTTAACAAACATGGCTACCACCCAAACTTGGTAGGAATCATCTATGGAATGTCCTCTATGAAGATTGCTCATTTCGTCCCGATCGGTTAGCAAACATGGGTACCACCGAAACTAGGTAGGAAGCATCTATGGAATGTCCTGTATGAAGATTGCTCATTTCGGCCCGATCGGTTAACAAACATGGCCACCACATGCAATTCTTGTTTCTAATTGGTCGATTTCTGAAAAATCTTCTCCTTTGAAACTGTTTAGCCAAATGAACCGAAACTTGGTAGGAAGCATCTATGGAATGTCATCTATGTTGTTTGCTCATTTCGTCCCGATCGGCAAACAAACATGGCTCCCAGCCACACTTGATAGGAATCATCTATGGAATGTCCTCTATGAAGGCTGCTCATGTCGTCCCGATCGATTAACAAACATGACTACCACCCAAACTTGGTAGGAATCATCTATGGAATGTCTTCTATGAAGATTGCTCATTTCGTCCCGATCGGTTAGCACACATGGGTACCACCGAAACTTGGTAGGAAGCATCTATGGAATGTCCTCTATGATGATTGCTCATTTCGTCCCGATCGGTTAGCAAGCATGGCCACTACATGCAATTCTTGTTTCTGATTGGTCGATTTATAAAAAATCTTCTTTGAAATTGCTTAGCCATATGAGCCGAAACTTGGTAGGAAGCATCTACATGTATGGAAGGTTCTGTATTAAGTTTCCTCAAAGCAGAATGAAAGGTGAGCGACACAGGCTCAGCCCACTGAACCTCTAGTTTTTTTTTTTGAAAAAATTAAAGTTCCTTTATTGCCTAGATATTTTCTATGTACATGTATCTACAAATATTGTTCAATAATTAAATAGGTTTTTGCTTTTTAATAGACTTATTTTAAAGTTCAATAAATTTTGGCTTGTAGTTATATAGAAATATATTCCACTGCAGTCTGCATGCACTGTGACTGTGATGCACAGTTTATAATATTCACATTATGGTTCGTAAAATAGTCTTAGCCAATCGTGTTATTCAGCATTTCTTCTTAAGATTAATAATTCATGCATGTTTTGCTATGTTATATTTCGATTTTATATTTCATTCAGATGAGCAATCAATCGACTTCAATGAACTGGTTTTTGTGATCAAAACACGTATATGTGAACCATTCCCGTCGCAGAAAATAACCGAAGGTAAATAATGTATGTTCTTAGTCATTTTGTCTTGTCTATCAACTTCATGTTCAGAGAAGAACGTCAAATTTTCTAGTCTCATGGTTACAAAGCTTTCCTGTGCCAATGCTGGATAATGTTGACACACGATATCCAATACAATGTACACATATGCAGTGCTGTGATTGGAGGATGTTGAAGTATTTCGTGGCGCTCTTTTTTGTGTTCAGTGAGTTAAGATGACATATGATTGTTTGTTTTGTTGATATTGGTGGAACTGTTGACCATCACTGCTTAGACTTTCTTTTCATAATTGAAATAGTTTTTCAGACAGGAATCAAATTTCACTATACAAAATAGGGTAGCAAATACATATTTACTAGTATTCGATTAAATATAAAAATTTAAAAAAGGGATTCTTTTCTTAAGTGCATACGGCACATTTGTGTTCGAAATAATCTTCATCAGGTACTAACTAAGATTTAAAAATAGTTACATTTTTTTGGAATTGTTTATTTCAATGATAATTTTATCTTATAAACCATATAATATTTAAGTAAATAGGTTACATGCTGAAAGATGCCTTCTGTCAATTGTGTACTGATAACTAAGTGACGTAAGATGCTTTTGGCAATTAGATTATGGATCAGAGTTGACTATTGTTTCACTGTTATGTTTTTCATGGCATTGTATACTATCTAATATTTAAATAATGGTTGAGGCCTTCAACTCTCTTTAATAGAACTAATACTATGCATATGCATCTGTGTCACGGAGATTAAATATTCAAGATTATCATGTAGCGTTCTTTATTATAACTCTGTTCGCACTGTGATATGTGAGGGTTGGTATTTTACTTGCATGACCGCATCATTTCACTAAGAGGGAATATCAGTTTCTGAGATCTTTTTTGTAGAATCAGAGTGGTATTTCCATTACGAAGCATAACATTTCTAAGATAAAGGTATTAGTATGAAACACAGTTTGGACTAATTCTTCTCATCTGATTTTGTCTTTGGGTGGGGAATAGTATTAAAGAGGCTAAAGAAGTCAAATGTTTTGATGTTATTGCATGAGGAGAGGGATCTTATTTGTATTTACTCTTCAAAATCCACATCTGATTCACACAACCCCTTGAGTAGCTAGTGTCACATTAACTCTGAAATTTCCTTTCTTTGGGGTGGGATGTTGTTTATCTCTTTTTGGTATTTTTATTAATGGTTGGAGGTTCACTGACCGATATATTGGGGCAATCCGGTGGTTAGCCTGTTTCCGGCTTGCCATTTATACTCTCTCTTGTAAAAAAACCGAGAATGTAGCAGACACACGTTTTGTTCACAGAAAGAAAATATAGCCAATTTTCAGTTTTTATTCATATCTTTCCAATATAAAGTTCCCAAAAGGTACAAACCGGTTTATATTGCTGATAGAATAGATGTTAATAATTTGAGTGTTGATGTTCATTATATTTTCAATGTTATTAAGGGACATAACTTAAGTCTTACAAAAAACATTTTTGAACTTATGGAAGAGAGATAGATCAAACTATTCTATTGAAATGTTGATATAATATGATGTGAAAGGAAATAGCTACAGCACTCACAATGTTCTCAGACGGACGGGCGACCTAAATAAGTATATGTCACGTTCCACTTTGATGCAGAAGGGAAAAAACACAAATTCAAAAATAACTGATAAATATACTACCTTCCTACTATCATTTCTCGTCTATTAATTAATGGATGAAAGAAATCAAACACATTTGAAGCATAAAGTACAATGCAGATTAAGTGGAAAACAAAATACAAATATAACGGGTTTCTTTATTTCCGTATATAAAATAAATAAATAGGTACAGTAGCGCCACAGAACCCTAGGCTATGTCATATATTATCCCCGATTTGAAAATTTTAATAACTTTTGATCTTTTAAAACCCCGGTATAAAAAATCCATATTCCCGGGTGTTTCTAGGCCATATTACCGGGTGTAACTAGCAATTTAATCAATCAAATGTTGTTATAATTTTCAAAACGGAGATAATATGACGTTAAAGCTCGCGATGTGCTCCAAAATCAAATTTAGTTAATTTTGGCTATATATTGAATATAAAGCTGTTACTTTGATCAACTGTAGGGTTCTACATCGGGTAAAAAACACTCGAAACTTTTATGTTGTACTTATCCAAAAACAAAGAAAACGTCACTTTTACGTCGGCCGCCGGTGTCCAAATATACAAAAATCAGTGGTATTATAGTGATCTAATTACGAATTTGCATATCTAAAAGTGGCAGTAAACACCATAACCCTTATTAATATTTGTATTTCATTGTTTTGCCGCGTAATTTGTGAACATCTGTAGTAGTTGGATTTTTAATTGACTAACGCATGGCATGTTATATCCTCAGTGCACACTATATGTTATTTACGTTCCTATCCGTAGATATGGCGATTTTAACATCTTGAAGTAGCCAAGTACACCCTAGATTTTATCACCCTTCAGTAGCCTGTACACCTCAGGATGTACTTGGCTACTTCAGGGTGTTAAAATCGACATATCTACTGATAGGAACGTAAATAAGATATAGTGTGCACTGAGTATATAACATGACATGCGTTAGTCAATTAAAAATCCAACTACTACAGTTGTTCACAAATTACGCGGTAAAACAATGAAATACAATTATTAATAATGGTTATGGTGTTTACCGCCACTTTTAGATATGCAAATTCGTAATTAGATCACTATAATACCACTGATTTTTGTATATTTGGTTACAGTTTCTTTTATTGAGTCAGATAGCTTATAGAATTACATTTTATATTCAACAGAAAGTATTGAAACCGGATGTGCAACTAGTACACCTCAGACAACTCAGCCACAAAGTACACAGTCAAAAAATGAAAGTAAGACCTAAGCAAAAAAACATAATGAAATTATATGTGCATACATGTTTTCACTATTTTAGCTCATGTTTGAACCTCTTATGCAATGTATTTATGTTTATCTTTGATTAGTACATTTTCCCTTTGATCTTTACACAGAATAATAGCTATTATTATACCCTGTATATTTATTACCATATAAAAGTAGAAAGATAATATGAATGTTTTATGGAAAATTTGCTGACGTGGGAATTAACGCGATGGACAACCTAAACATCAATAATGTAGAGGGAGACCATATGTTGTCACCTGGCCTACAACCCCTTACAACCGAAAGTGTATTTAAAATCCGTTTTTCTACAGTCCAGTTATGTAATTATATTTTTATACCAGAAAATATTTTACTGTCTACAAAACAAAACAGTCTAATTTTAAACATCTGTGAGTAGTTTTGGTATAATAAAACAAATAATAACATATTGGCGGCCAATTGGACATTTTCCCTTTGATGTGTGCCTCTGAAAAAGTCTGGACCTATGAACTGACCTTGATGCACAAAATATTAGGTCATTCTTAATTCGCATGGGCAAGAACTGACTCTGATATTGAAAATTATCGGTCAGTGTGATGTCAATCACATTTTGATGTCACCTATAAAACAATTACGCCAGTTATGAAGATCTCAACAAATATTTTCATTAGTATCCCAATTTGTCCTCTCGGACTTGCTGCGATACTAGCGATAATGTCTGTATCGAGCTTCAATATATCAGGTTATAGTGACGTCACGTTACCTAATCCTCGGTAAAAATAGTGTCATTGATATATTTTGCTCTAAATGGATTTCTCAGGTTTTGTCTTCGATGTGAGATTGCTGTGAGAAATCCACTATCAGAAAACAAATCAACAATAGTATGCATTTCTTGTAATATATTTAGGGAACTATATTTTATTTAATCTTTGTAAGATATAACAACAGATAGTATCACTATTATTACATATATTATTAAATTTATAGTTTTATACAGTATTATAAAAGCGTATACTTTTTTTTTGTGATTAATTGTCATATTGCACGACAGGTTTTCATATGGAACGGTTTAAATTTAGCAGCTAATCGCTTTCTACGTTCGTTGCGATGACGTCACACACGCACAAACATTTAACCGGGATTCAGGTATATAAAAAAAAATTGGTATGTTCAATGTAATAAAGCAACTACAGCACTTCATTTTGTACAATATGATGTGTTATAGAGCACTGAAGAGCATTATTAACCACAGCCGTCGGCCTTCATTGCTCCACAGCGAATCACATTGCACTCTTCACTCAATGAAGTACAATAATTGTATAGTATCACAGCAAGTTTGATAGCACGAGCTATGATACTAGTGATTATGTATGTTGAGACATTCAAAGTTGACGTTATTGTTTTTATTAGTATTAAACGTCATAATGTTACATCACACTGACCGATATTTTCCAGTATCCTAGTCACCAAAATGATGCTAACAATATCACATCAGCGGTCTTATATCAAACCGACCAATCAGCGACGATCATTCCAAATTTTGATATATTGCAAACCGAGTATACGTCGGGAGATGTTGTCCGATCGGTCAATATATTTAACAATTTTACATATGGTCGGACGAGGTCAAAGGTGACACAAAAGTTAACGGAATGTTGTTAGATGTATCGGCAAAAAGAAATCCAACAAACATCTAATTTGTATTAGATTGTACTGATAAGAAATTACTGTATGCAATAATATCATGTTATTTTGTTTCAGATAGGTACCGTGTGGAATGGAAGCTTGCAACACCAGATACATGGAATGTATCAGAAATTAAGAATACAATACAAAATGTTTCCTGTTTATTTAAGCAATTGTTTGAAATTGAGTTTATTTACATAGGATCGTTGGTCATTAGAACAATAGTTCCAGAACATATATTATCAAATAATGATGATTTTAAGTCAGCAGTGAGATCATTCCTTGCTACAATTGTAGAAGTTTGTCAACTTGATACTGATACACATACAGTAGTGAAAGTCGACTTAAACATATTTACTGAAATCCCACCAAGTAAGAATATTTGTTTTATATTTGATCAGTTTTATAACACAAATTATTAATTACATCTGTATTGGGTCTAGTACAAAAGCTCCCCCCCCCCCCGAAGAAAAGCCCCCCTAGGCCAAATTGTTGGTAAAACTATGTACATTGAAATAATTGGTTTATAGTAGTGGATAGAGAACAGTTGGTGTCAACTGTTCTCTAAATATGTTTATTGTGGTTGATTGAACTGTATGTTGTAATAGCATGTCAGAGTTCATGAACTTTATTTTCTTGTGTCAGTCATTTGGTCTGATAAATACCTTTCAGAATATTGTCAGTGCGAACAAACCTTTGTCAGTCCGAAATAACTTTTAAAAATAAAATTTTGAAAATCAAAATGAAATAATTAAACACATCAGTTGTATTATGTTATAATGATACTCCATTTCATATTCTATTTCTACAAATTTGCTGACATTTCTAAAGGTTTCAACTTCACTCTGCTCACACTCTGATTCACTATCAATCTCACCATCGCTGTCTACATCACTCTCGTCCCTATTTTCCTCACTGTCTCTCTCTCCCTCCCTATTACTCTGGATTTCCCTCTCACTTTCAATTTCTACTTCTCTATCACTTTCGATCTCTTCCACTTCTGGGTAACAATCTTGAAGACGAGTAACCAGACCAGTTTTACATCCCATCATATTAAAAGCCCCATCACTACCAAATCCAACAAAGGACAAGGTGCAGTAAGGCCCGATTTTGGCCCCCACTCAGATCTTTATACTTTTTATGTATATTGTATCCTTATAACCTTATTTTGTCTTAACACAAAAATTGGAATGATCCATTGATGCACGTGTCTGCAAACGGGGCGTCAAAAAGAGAGATGACTTGCCTATTTTTGGGGAATTTTTAATTTATTGGCGTTCAGCCCGATTTGGTCCCTTTTATTATATATCTGCTTCTAGTGACTACTGTATCAATATTTACTAAGCTTCAAGTATTGTATTTCACAACATGAGTTTTAATTTTCTTTTTCTTTCCAAAATGATAACTGTAACTATGGTAACGAGAACCTGAGAGACAGTACAAAATACATATAATTATATACATTTGAGGATGTTCATGAAAGTTTTTTTTTTAATATGGTTGGATAGTAAATGGATATATGTTTAATTAAATTAAATGCTGAATTTTGTACCATGATGACTGTCTCCATGGAAACATTATTTCATATCTGAAACTAGATTAATAAAAGTTGTGGCAATATTTTGTAGTACATAATGCACAACCATAAGATCATCATTGATCTTGGCCCAACACTAAATTGCCTGCAAACAATTATATAATAAGCCACTGATTCCTAACATATTTTAAACAGCACCTAACTTTATTTTATAACTTAACACATTTAAGTACCAGTACTGCAATAACATTATATGCTCGCTTGGCTATCATTGTGAGCGAGCGACTTTGTTTAGCGCAATATATGCAAGTGAACATTTTTGTCGTATATCATGGCGTCGGCAATTTAAATTCTTTTGATTAGATGAATGATGACTTGTTTGTGCTACACCCATATACTTTATTGTTGAATTTTCACAGTGCAAGCAGTGTGAATCAACAGTACTGTACACGGGTATTGTAATATCTTATACCAGGCGATTGAGAATATAAGTCAGTTCACATCAGATCATCGTAGTTTTATTCCAATAAGGATCCATATTATAGTTACAGATGAGATTAACTCTGAAATTTCCTTTCTTGGGGGTGGGATGTTGTTTATCTGTTTTTAGTAATTTTATTAATGGTTGGAGGTTCATTGACCGATGTATTGGGGCAATCCGGTGGTTAGCCTGTTTCCGGCTTGCCATTTATACTCGCTCTTGTAAAAAGCCGAGAAGGTAGCAGACTCACGTTCTGTTCAAAGAAAGGAAATTAAATCCAATTTTCAGTTTTTATTAATATCTTTCCAATATAAAGTTCCCAAAAGGTATGAAACCGGTTTATATTGCTGATAGAATAGATGTTAATAATTTGAGTGTTGATGTTCATTATATTTTCAATGTTATTAAAGGACATAACTTAAGTCTTACAAAAAACATTTTTGAACTTATGGAAGAGAGATAGATCAAAATATTCTATTGAAATGTTGATATAATATGATGTGAAAGGAAATAGCTACAGCACTTACAATGTTCTCAGACGGACGGTCGACCTAAATAAGTATATGTCACGTTCCACTTTGATGCAGCAGGAACACAAACACCAAACCCCAAATAACTGATAAATATACTACCTTCCTACTATCATTTCTCGTCTATTAATTAATGGATGAAAGAAATCGAACAACTTTGAAGCATAAAGTATTGCAACACAATGCAGATTAAGTGGAAAACAAAATATAAATATGACGGGTTTCTTTAATTCCGTATATAAAATAAATAATTAGGTATAGTAGCACCAGAGAACCCCAGGCTATATCATATATTATCCCCGATTTGAAAATTTTAACAACTTTTGCTTGGTTAAAACCTCGGGTAAAAAAAACCCCATATTTTCGGGTGTTGCTAGACCATATTACCGGGTGTATCTTGCCATTTAACCAATCAAATGTTGTTATAATTTTCAAAACGGAGATAATATGACGTTAAACCTCGCGACGTTGCGCTCCAAAATCAAATTTAGTTAATTTTGGCTATATATTGAATATAAAGCTGTTACTTTGATCAACTGTAGGCTTCTACCAAAGGTGGAACCCAAGACCGGGTAAAACATACTCGAAACTTTCATATTTTTTTACTTATTATTTCCAAAAAAAAAGAAAACGTCATTTTTACGTGGGCCGCCGGGGTCCAAAATGTCTGATATTTTACTATTACCGGGGATCAATTCGTTATCTACGTCGCTATCCGTAGATATGGCGATTTTAACACCCTGAAGTAGCCAAGTGCACCCTAGATGTTAACACCCTTCAGTTGCCTGTACTCTCTTCGGTTGCACCTCAGGGTGTACTTGGCTACTTCAGGGTGTTAAAATCGCCATGTCTACGGATAGGAACGTAAATAACTTATAGTGTGCACTGAGTACACCACATGACATGCGTTAGTCGATTGAAAATCCAACTACTACAGTTGATCACAAATTATGCGGGAAAACAATGAAATACAATTATTAATAAGGGTTATGGCGTTTACCGCCACTTTTAAATATGCAAATTCATAATTAGATCACTATAATGGCATTTTTTAAAAATACATAGCATCTTTGGTTGATTTTTGTATATTTGGTTACAGTTTTTTTATTGCGTCAGATAGCTTATAGAGATATATTTTATATTTAACAGAAAGTATTGAAACTGGATGTGCAACTAGTACACCTCAGACAGCTCAGCCACAAAGTACACAGTCAAAAAATGAAAGTAAGACATAAACAAAGAAAACAATGAATTTAAGTCAATTCACATCAGATCATCGTAGTTTTATTCCAATAAGGATCTATATTATAGTTACAGATGAGACTAAAAATAAATGTAAACTTCATAAACATTTGTTCCACGATTACAGTATGTCAAAAAATATAGAAATTGATACTCAAGTTTGGTATATTGTGTTTAACGCCACTTTCAACAATATTTAGTCACATCATGGCGGTCAGTTTTGTGTGTGTAGAGGAAACTGTAGTACCTGGACAAATTACCGACATATCGCAGGTCACTGACAAACTTTATCACATAATGTTGCGTTGTATGTAATACACAGACAATCCATAAAAATATACATGTAATACACACATAATCCATAAAATTATAATAAAGTGTGAGACAATACTTTAATCAGTATGAAAAATTAATTATCCAAAAATAGTTCATCACGAAAGCCAAATAAAAAACTGGGTCATTTGAACAATTAACATTTATGCATTTAATACATATTTACCAGTTCAAGACTTCAACTAATTTAGCTAAAATATGTTCAAATATGTCTGATAATTAAACATACCATACTTAAGACTCTGGTATCTTGAGTAAATTCAAAATTAACCAATTTTCATCTTTGATTTTCCATGTGCTTTTAACATCGAAGGGATATTACAGATTAAGGGAAAGAAACATCTGGTATGAATGAAAGTAAAATCCGGATAAAAAAACGGAAAAATATAAAACATATGAATTGGTCGAACAGGTATACATGTCGCTACACTCTGGATACAATGTTGTCTCCGATCCAACAATTATTTTCTCATTCTGCTTAATGATGCATCCTTATCGTAAGAGAAACAAATACCATTTGATGGTTTTTTTAGGATATGCCGGCGATCAAACACACATCATCTACCATACTCAGTGTTTTCATTCTTTAAAACTGTTCGATAATTGGATGAAAAATTACCCCCCCCCCCTCCTAAAAATTGAAGATTTTTGGATTTTTTCCATAATAGGTTTTATATTATAGACATCGGTGGTGTAATGGTTAGCGTGCTCTCCTCGATTGTGGTAAATCGTGGATTCGAGTCTCGATCGGGTCAAACCAGAAACTACAAAATTTGTATTTGTTGCTTCTCCGCTAAGCACGCAGCATTAAGGAGAAAGAGCAAAGACTGGTTGGCTCGGAATCAGGATAATGTGTCTGAGTAGGGCGACATGCCTATCCGCGGACTGTTGTTTCAGTGAGCTAGCACTATAAATATCCAACTAAGCCTGTTGGTTTAGTACAAAGCGGACCTCATAATCATTTCATTGAAAATTAACTTGTTCTTGCCATGATATAGCTGAAAAAATGTGAGTTGGCGTTAAACCACAATCACTCACTCACCCATAAATGGCCGAAGCACTGTGTAAGCAAAGGAGACAATAGTCTCAAATCTAAAATCGCAAACAGAATAAAATACAACCAATTATTTTTCTTACTTTATTAGTAACCAAATGAAATAGTTTGTATCATTGCTAATATTATGGCAGATTGGAGTATACT
>MJUT01046550.1:188710-202729 GCA_002080005.1 Gigantidas platifrons | reverse complement strand
AATATCCTTAAATAAATATGTATGTCTGTAATATAGTTTATGTATATATGATATACTCAGATCAGCGCCCACTCCTCAAATCGGCATGCACTGACGTCATAATCTCAAATCACGGTCCGATTTAAGGGTATTCTCAAATTGCCATCCTTTCCAAATTCTCAGATCTATGCCCAATTTATTGGTTAGGATATACCTCAGTGACGTAAATGGACGTTGATTTAAGAAAGTGAGAAATGCCCATAGATTTGAGAATTGGACACTGATTTGAGAATTTGAAGAAAAAAATCCATAGATCTGAGGTACAGATGTCTGTGATGTAGAAATCGAACATGAATTTGAGGATTGAAGGTTGATTAGAGGCTGGAAATCGTTCTGAGTCTTACATATATATTTGTGTTATGATTATACATACTTTATTTACATTTAATATATACCCACTGGTATTAGACAACAACATATAAAAAATATCTGACAATAAGATGATGAAAAAAATGGGACAAAAATTAAGCAGAGCATATATTGATTTCTGTCAAAATGATGTATTCAGGGGGAATACTATAGATATCATTACTTTTTATTTCAATTGGTTGAGGAAACCAGAAAACCAAAGATTTGTCACAACCTCTATAGGACATCACCTCTATTAGATATCACAAGCAGTGGACAACCTCCATCAGATGTCACAAGTAATAGAAAACCTCTCGTAGGTGAGGCTGTATCAAGTACACCTAACACGAGGAGGAATCAAACTCATAAACTATAGAGGTAATAATATTATGTAGGTGCAAATCTAATTTGCCATACAATCATAACTAGAAAAACCCTATTAAATCAAAAACATACAGGCTATGTGGCCGTTTCACAATAATTTTAGGATATGAGCTATGTTAATTATAGAAGACCCTATCGTGACTGTGAATTGTAGTAACAGCAATAAAAGATCTTTTCCTTTACTTTAAATTATGTCCAAGTGTAAAGTTGGATAGTCTCTCACGTTCATTTCCATCCTCATCCTTTCTGATTAATGTATTATGTAAAATGTAAAATCAATATGTGACTTTATTTCATACTGCACCTACCAAGACATTCTGGGATGCCAGGACAGCTAGGTTTGGCACAGTCATCTCCCTTCCAACCAGGTTCACAAGTACAGATACCCATGGCACTGTTACAGCTCCCATGGCCATTACATGCCCCGTCCTCACCTGGACATCCTGATTCTTGACATTTGTCTCCAACCCAGCTGTTACCTGTATAAATCAACAGTCAGTAATGATATCAACAGTAAATATAATATTTCATAGAGTGAATCAGTGCGTGATTGTTGTTTAATGCCAACTCAGCATTTTATCATGATGATGTGGTCCGCTTTGTACTAGACCAACATACTTAGTTGGATTTTTAAAGTGCTAGCTCACTGAAACAAAAGTTCACAGATAGACATGTAGCCCTACTCAGACACATTATTCTGATTCTGAGCCAACCAGTCTTTGCTCTTTCTCCTTAATGCTGCATGCTTAGCGGAGAAGCAACAAATACCAATTTTATAGTCTTTGGTTTGACCCGATCGGGGCTTGAACCCAAAATCTACAGCACAATATTTTATAGAAGACATATCTTCTTTTAGTAATGATATAATTCTTCACTTAACTTTAAATATAGAATTGGCTTCAGACATAAAAAAAAAATCTATTCAAATTTCTAAATACTGACGGAATAGTCAAGAAAGAAGTTTGAATTTTATTCTTGTATTTTATTTACGTGGTTTTATATTTCACTAGTCATCAGATTTGTTTTGTTTACAAGCATTCTATTTAATGTTCTTGAATATCAATAGTAACTTTTCCTCTCTTGTGATAAAGATGAAATATTTGCCCTCAATGTTCAGACTATGTTCACCTTTATTTTCCTATAACTACAAGTGTTGCCTGAGGGCAAGTGTGGACACAGAAATGTGCTGTCCAAAAGGCAAGTGTGGATGTCAATATTTCATATTATTTAACTTTAAAAAAAAAAAAAATCATGGACACAGGGGTCCTGGATTTAGTTTTAATTAAAAACTAATCCTGGATTATTATTTTTGCTTAAAGTCCGGTCCTGTGTTTTTATTTCAAATTTTCACCCCCCCTCCGGGTCTTGAGCAAGAACGGGGGAGAATTCCGCAAGAACGTATTCGTAGATTAATCGAGTCTATACCGAGATGGGTCCATGTTGTATTACAGGCATCATCGGTAACCCACGGTTGATTCCTATACGTATGGAGAGAGAGGAACGTATCGGAATCAACCGTGGGTTACCGACGATGTGTTACAGGCTAATGACGGGCACAACAGATCATGACTTTGAAGCAATCTTCGCGCTAACCCACTTGCCCGAAGCCCGGGACAAGTAAAACTGGATTCGGACAAGTGAAAATTATAAAAGAATTTGTTTGAATAAATATAATTTTTTTTTCTAAATTTGGGCAAGTAGGTGAAAAAAATTAAGACACAGACTGTTGAAGTGACGTAATCTAAACGCTATGGACTTTAATTTTATAGATTTTGACATTTTAATGAACTTTAAAGTCTGAACAACCAGTGTGCCAAATTTCAGTGTAGTGTAATGCTTATTTCTGTATTTAAAATGATGTTGTAAATTTGAAGTAAATTATATTTTTCACATGTTGCATTTCTTTTTTTTGTTTTTTGGAGAGTATATATTAACTTTAAACATCTTTATTGTAAAAAAATACAGACTTGATTTATTTTGTTTATATTACAAGTGTTGCCTGAGGGCAAGTGTGGACACAGAAATGTGCTGTCCAAAAGGCAAGTGTGGATGTCAATATTTCATATTATTTAACTTAAAAGAAAAAAAAATTCATGGACACAGGGGTCCTGGATTTTTTTTTAACAAAAAACTAATCCTGGATTATTATTTTTGTTTAAAGTCCTGTCCTGTGTTTTTATTTCAAATTTATTACAAAACCACTGATATTTGTTCAATTTTTAATGCTGATTTAAGCTTTAGTCGCAACACATTTTTATTTTTCTCTTTAAACTGTTGAAACATAACATTTATTTAACTGTAAAATTCACAAATTAAATTCACCCCCTTTTTTCTTGTTTAAATCAATGATCAACAATATTCCAGAATCAAACAAATAAATAAATATAACATAGATTTCTTTTACATGCATCATTCCTTTACATTGTCAAGATTCTATATTTATAAACTATTGACCTGAGTAACCTTGCTAAACTATGCGGAGTCGGTGTGTTTTAAATCGGTCATCCAATCAGGATGCTCATTTATTGTCCAAGATAAAAATACATCACTAAAATTACCTGTGGGTGTTTCTCCAGTTCAACTCGTAAATTTACATAGAAATTGGAGATATTTCATCATAAAACTTCACACATGGTTTTGTCTATCATATTTCTTGAAGACAAACATAAAATTTTATTGCATTTATCAATATTTTATGAGTATCAACAGTTTTTTCAACACCGTATCTGTTCACGTGACTACACATGCTACTCACAGTGACCCGTGACCAACATTAGCATGTATCACCAGTATTTTGTATATATGGTATATAAATATTGATTAGATACACTACAAGTACAAAAAGGTATATTTTTTGACTGGTTATTACAACTTTTTTCAGTAATATTGTGTGTTGTGTTGACAGAGATATTGTTGAACCTGAAGAAAACCACCATCTACTTTCAGTTTTTATAACTGCTCTTTTACCAATTTTTCATTCTTGTGGCCAATTTGAGATAAAAGATTAGTGTTAAATACCATACCTGGTTCCACAGTAAAGCAATCACACGTTCTATTGACACAGAGACCATTTCCAGAACATTCTAATTCACATCCTGCTCCAGTATAACAATCATCACAGTGACAGAAGCTGTTTTCAGAATTTACGTAACCATGGACACAAGGTTTACTACAGTCTTCACTATACCAACCCTAAATTAACCAAATTAGAGATTATTTTTATAACAAAAACAAATGCCTCCCCTTTCTTTTATCTTTGGAGAAATATACCTTGTAATTCCATTCCCATTTCAAATGTACGTGTGTACAAATCTTTTTATACAATATTCTATGTCAAAAAGGAAAAAATAACTTCTTTAAAAAATCGTCTGATCAAACTTCCATCATATGATAATAAACAAGCATATAAAGTTTTGAGAAATTCCAATTTAAAATGTAGAAGACTTTGTGAGTACAAATTTATTGATTAAAAAATTAATGTGAAAAAGGTCAATTACTCCTTCAAAAATGATCTGATCTAACAGCAGTAATGATAGGCAAATCTTGAAAAAGCAAGCACACAATTTTTGTTAGGAATTTCCATACAAAAATTAGGATTAGTTGTACACACACATGTTGATAAAAGTCTAAATCAGAAAGGGCAATAACTCCTTCAAAAATGGTCCAATCAACCTGTTGTAGCAATATGTATATTTTCGCATGGTAATAGGCCTAGGCAAGCATCCAAAGTTTTAAGAAATTCCTATCTAAAATGTAGGAGGAGTTCAGTGTACAACCCTTTGTGACGGACAGAAAAACAAAATGTCTCCAACAGAATCTTGATGAAAAAAAATTCTAGAAATTTCCAAATCATCTTTAAAATGCTGTACTCAAAATATTTTTTACTGCAATTAAATGGCAACTCAAGATAAAGCCACAATAGGCAGTGAATAGGTTTAGGTTTATGGTGTTTAACACTAATTTCAACAATATTTCAGCTATATCGTGGCGGTCAGTTTTATTGGTTGAGGAAACCAGAGTACACTGAGAAAACCATCGACCTGTCGCAAGTCACTGACAAACTTCATCATATAATGTTGCATACGGCAGTGAGAAAAAATCTATTTCATCATATAAAAATAATATCAATCACATCTAGCAAGATGATGTATACAAACTTATCTTTGAATAGTGGAAGGTATACATGCACATATAACACATGTCTTGACTATTGATCTAAATCTGATGTTCTGTAACTTACATCTTTACAATCACATTCAGGTATGTCTCTATCTGTCCCATTACAGAAACCATTGCCCTCACACCCTCCAGGACAATCAGGAATTTCACAGCCATCACCTGTCCAACCTGGAATCATTTAAATAAACAAAACTTTAAGTAACATCCTACAAATAATTTTCCATGGAGCAGATTGATGCATATTTTTAGTATATTGCTGATTAAAAAGAAAATGACAATAGTAATGGAAATGGAAATGTTTTACTTAATATTAAAAAAAAAACAGTGATAAAAGTTTCTGTAAGTATCTCCTCTAATAAAATTTTCTGTAAGTATCTCTCTAATAAAAGTTTCTGTAAGTATCCCCTCTAATAAAACTGTCTCTTAAGTATTCCTTCAGCTGGTAGCTTAGAAGGTAATTTAAAATATTTATATAGATACTGTGAAACCTGTCTAAACCAAACTTTACAGAAAGTGCCAATGTAGGAAATCTTTGTTAATTTAACCTGTATAAACCGAACACCTGTCTATTTCTAACACAAAACCTAGTCCCAAGAATGTTCGGTTTTGACAGGTTTCAATGTATTTTCTGTATCCATCATTCTAAGAATTTATTTACATCAAATAAAAATATACAATAGAGGACAAAAGATTATTTCTTAACATTATACAATCTGTACTTTTTATCTATGTTTACAGTCCACATGTTTGTTGCTTAATCCCTTATAGACAGGTTTCCCTGTAATATATGTGCTTAAAATCATATACCTGGTATACATGTACACAACTGCAGAGCTGCATTACAGGTACCATGTAGTGAACAATCCTCCTTCTCCCCAGGACAGCCTTGTACTTCACATTTAGATCCCCACCATGCTACATCACAGTCACAATGTGTTCCATTACACTTTCCGTGATCATTACATTCAGCATTACAACCAAGTCCATTGTAGCAGGAATGGCATTCACAATGTCCACTATTTGGGGGTACTTGTGTACCATATGTACAAAGATTGTCACAAGCTGGTCCCATCCAACCTTGATTACAGTCTAAACATCTTGGAGGGCTTAAGGTGTCATTACACACTCCCCTATCAAAACAATTAGGTTCACCAGGACAGTCGGCTAACTCACATCCATCACCAGTCCAGCCAGGGAAACAGTCACAGTTGTGGGTGATTGAGTTGCAGATTCCATGCTTGGTACAGCTTTCTCCTATTCCTGGACATCCAGGAACGTTACATAAGTCTCCCCAGTAGCTGACATCGCAGATACATTTATCAGCCGAGATGTGTCCATGATCAGAACATTCAGAGTCACAGTTGATACCCGCCCAGCCTGGATCACATGTACAGTTGTTACTGCCTATTGGACTTACTATTCCATGAACACAAGGTTCCTCACAGGCATGTCCAAACCAATGAGAAGTACACCTTTAAAAAGACACCAACAAATGTTTTGGATGTTTATTTCAGCTGTAAATCACTATTATATGAAAGAATTTTCTTTGAGACACTTGTTTTTTTTATAGATGGATGAAATTCAAATTCTCAAATTCTTGGGTTTTAAATTTAGAAAAACATGTTTCGTATGGCTGTATAAGTAGATGTTATGGTTAGCATGTTCACCTTGAGTGAGGTAGATCGTGGGTTTGATTCCCGGTCAGGTAAAACCCAAGACTATCAAATTAGTATTTGCTGCTATTCCGCTAAGCACGCAGCATTAAGTAGAAAGAGCATAGACTGGTTGGCTGGGAATCAGAATAATGTGTCTGAGTGGAGCTACATGTCTACCAGCAGACTGTTGTTTCAGTGATCTAGCACTATACAAATACAACTAAGAGTGTTGGTCTACTATAAAGCGGACATTATCATCATCTTTTCGAACACAATTTGTTCTCGCCATGATATAGCTGTAAAATTGATCCTTTAGGATAAAACAACATCTACTCACTCACTCTTTGGAAGATTGATACACACAATTGATTACAGAACATAAATTCTTTTAGGATAAAACAACATCTACTCACTCACTCACTCTTTGGAAGAATGATACACACAATTGATTACAGAACATAGATTCCTTCAGTATAAAACAACATCTACTCACTCACTCACCCATTGGAAGAATAATACACACAATTGATTACAGAACATAGATTCTTTTAAGATAAAACAACATCTACTCTCTCACTCACTCTTTGGAAGAATGATACACACAATTGATTACAGAACATAAATTCTTTTAGGATAAAACAACATCTACTCACTCACTCACCCATTGGAAGAATAATACACACAATTGATTACAGAACATAAATTCTTTTAGGATAAAACAACATCTACTCACTCACTCACCCATTGGAAGAATGATACACACAATTGATTACAGAACATAGATTCTTTTAGGATAAAACAACATCTATTCACTCACTCACTCATTGGAAGAATGATACACACAATTGATTACAGAACATAAATTCTTTTAAGATAAAACAACATCTATTCACTCACTCACTCTTTGGAAGAATGATACACATAATTGATTACAGAACATAAATTCTTTTAGGATAAAACAACATCTACTCACTCACTCACCCATTGGAAGAATGATACACATAATTGATTACAGAACATAAATTCTGTCATTGTTTTAACTTGAACAGTAAAATAACTATCATTACCTGCAAACTGGAGGGTCAATACTATCATCACAAATACCATTGTCATTACAGTCAGGGGTACCGGCACAGTCAGCATACTCACAGCCGATACCAGTCCACCCTGGCCTACATGTACAGGTATGTGTAGCACTTTCACAACCACCTGTAAGTTAGAAATAAGATAAGATACCAGTCCACCTTGGTCTACATGTAGAGATAATAGATGTTATGACAGACCTTCCAATATTTTATGCATGTTGAAAATTTTGTAAATGTTTTACCTCACATCAATATTTTTTTGCTATTCATTTTAAAGAAAACTTAATCACTACTCATCAATTTTACAGCATATAAAACATACTTCAACTTATTCCAGGTGTATATCAAATTATGGGGGGGGGGATTTAATATGGGTTATGGTGCTTAATGCCACTGTCAACAATATTTCAGCTATATTGCTGGAAGAAACCGGAAAACACAGAGAAAATCACCAACCTGCCACAAGTCACTGACAAACTTTATCACGTAATGTTGTATAGTCAAATTATGAATATAAATTTATTGATGAATTTCACAATATATCTTAGACATAATCAACTGAAATGTGTATGTAAAATCAGACAATGGCAAAGATTATTAAATTTTTTCAAATTTCAAACAATGTTCTCCTGATGATTCAAAAAACCTTCCTTTTATGTTATACATTTGTTTTTGAATTGATCCCCTAATTTGTCTAATTTAGGCTAAGAATGGGGATAAATATGTTATCTACATTCAGTACCCTTGTATACCCTTCTGCTTCCTCTCATGTCATACTGTGGTACTTCAAGAGTGTTAAAATCTACATATCTACTGATATGAATGTAGATAAGTTATAATAAATGTTACAAGAATTTTTGTTTATCCTATTTCAAAGTTTTAAACCATAAATTGCATTTGACACTGTGTGGGGTATAACAGGATCTGAATCAAAATTTGAGTGTGTCACAAGAATATACTCCAACGAATAGGAGAAAAAACAGTGTCTTCAAAATGTTGATGCATAAATAAGCCTTAAACCAAACATGTAATAAATATATTACCTCTGTCGGAGCAATCCAGTTTGTTAAGACCAGGACATCCAGGAATGTCACATAGATCTCCTTTCCATCCAGTGACATAGTCACACTCACATTCTTTATTCTTTANAACCAGGATCACATTCACAGTTTCCAGAATTCATAGGTGTTTCAGTTCCATTGACACAAGGATCATTACATGCTATTCCCATCCAATCACCTGTACAGTTCTGACATTTCGGAGGGTCAAAATTCCATTCATCACAAATACCGCGGTCATAACAGTTTGGTTCTCCCTGACAGTCAGCTATATGACAAGCTACTCCCATCCAACCAGCAAAACAGCTACACGTATGATCTTCACTGTTACAATCACCGTGTCCACTGCATTCAATGTCTGTCCCTGGATGTCGTGGACATCCTGGTACTTCACAATATGTGCCACTCCATCCAACAAGAGGATCGCAAAAACATTCAAATTTATCATCGCATACTCCATTGCTGGAGCACTCAATATTACATCCAGCTCCATGGTGACATGTTGTATTACATATACAAAGGCTGCCATTTTGGTAACCATGGATACAGGGATCATCACAAGCAGGGCCTGTCCATCCAATATGACAATCAGTACATATTGGTGGTTCGTAACCTGGGTTACAATAACCTCGGCCATTACAATTCGGTTCACCAGGACAATCAGGATCACCACAGCCTGTTTCTTCATCTGAAACACATATTGAATAATTTCAGTCAAACTGAGTTGTTTAGAAGGGACCAATATGACATTGAAATAGCCAAGTATTTGAGTTATCCAGGATACAGTAAGCTAAAATGACTACTGCCGGGCTTGATGTGATATTCTCGGACTGATACCAGGGCCGATATGAAAAATGTCATGTAATAATCTCTTAATATTACAGCTATCCAAGTTAAATTAGTTATCACTAGGAACTACTTATTATTTACTTTGTATAATCTCAATTAAAACCTTTTGTAAAAGATATTTTTGAGTATTAATTCTTTATAGTGATTATTAATTTAAATGTGGCTCCCAATGGGAACTGCCAATTCTTATGTGTTCACAAAGAAATAAAAATATATTTTGTCTCTGGAATATTATAATATTGTACTAACCTGCCCATCCAGGGTAACAGTAACACTTTCCACTTCCAGCCATACAAATACCATTTCCAGAACATTCATCTGAGGTTTTGGTAGGACAACCAGTTCTTGTACATTTTGCATCTTGCCAGTTGTCTGTACATGAGCAAGTACCATTCATATTACATGAACCATGTTCATTACATTCTGATTCACAAAATTCTCCCAAACAGCAACCATTACATTTACATTGTCCTCCAACACACTGACCTTGACCATTACATGACAGTGAGCAGTCATCTCCATGGAAACAAGCATCACAAACACATGTTCCAAGGGAAGTACACTTTCCATGTCCAGAACAAGTTGTGTTATCATGACATTGGCTGTCACAGCGGTGACCAACGTAAGTATGGTCACAAAGACATGTTCCCCATATCGAGCATGTGCCATGACCTGAACAAGTAGTAGCTGGATCACATCGATATTGGCAGTCATTTCCAACATATCCTGAGTTACATCCGCAAGATCCTGCTGTGTATGTACCGTGACCACTGCATACATTACCATCAGACTCACACAATGTTCCACGTCCTCCGGCTGATGAACTTCCAGATCCACTTCCACCATTAACATATCTTTGATGTCTTAAAACTTTGTGTGTGTAGTTACCAGTGAAGGTCCTGATTCTCCCCCCTCCTCCACCTCCTCCGTAGTGTTTACAACAACAGTCATATCCCACACTGTTCCCTCCATCTGCCTTCAGTTCTCCCCAGCCCTCAATCACATCACTGTCCATCCATACAGATCCACCACTACCTGCACCACCTCCAGAAACTCCTACTCCATTCATTGTTATCTCCCCTTCCAGAAACATGGCATCATATGAGACCACTCTAAATGATGATCCACCAGTTCCAGCGCTGCCATGACTACAAGTTCCACCACCACTTCCAGCTGTGAATGGTAACCATTGATCGTCATATTCTGATGTACTTCCAGAACAGTAATTAATAATACAAGAGGCACCTCTACCTCCATTTCCACCATGAGCAGCCCCACCCCCTGCAGTACAGGAACCACCAACTCCAGGGCCTGATTTCTTTCCATATCCCTTTCCAACTCCTGTAACAGTTCCTGATTTCTCAATATCATACACCCAACTTACTAAGGTGGAAGCCTTTGACACTTCAATTGTGCTGACATGTTGCATGTGGAAATACTGTGTCCACAATGTGAGCCCTCCAAGAGTATCATAGTCATCATTAATCAACTGCATTAAACCTGTGTTAAGTATAGTTATAGAAGAGAGTTGGTACCAAGAGTTTATTTTTGCTGCCATGTTCCCATTCAGTGATCCTGTATGGTATAATATTGATGTTCCTCGAGTATAAAGATGGTCTAAGCCAATCATATCACCATTTATAGTCATCACTCTCTCAATGTATGTCGTTGGAGGAAAGATAACCTTTGACCCTTCATCTGTATACAAATTAGATCCTACTGAGTCACGAAGTTTACCATTGGCTATATACAATGTTATTCCATTCTTAACCTTAAGCTGACCACTAGCTTCATGAATATGCACAATATATGTAGGAGTCTGAAAAAAAGAAACAAACATTTTTAAGCCACCTTTCATTTTCTTTACTATTTCAAATATCTTTAAACAATACACATGGTAAAAATTCAGCAGTTACATGTATTTCCAAACAATTATCTATGTATAATAATGCAATTATTACTAGCATTAGGAGTAATTCTCTGGAATACCTTATTCTGTTTATCGACACGAATTCAACCATAATCAGCAGGGAAAATAGTTCTTCCATACAATAAAATATCCACTCTATACAAAATAAAATACACATTAGATGGAAAATGTCTTTGCTTTTATTACCTTAGTTAGGATAGCACAAGCCCTATTGTTGAGATGAATATTATCCAGAAGTGTATTATCAATGGATGTTGGATAAGTACAAGTGTTCTCATTTCCTCTGTTCAGATTGTCAATCCATAGCTCTCTCCAGTGGTCAGTTCCGACATCAGATTGTACATATACAGTACCAGGGCCACCTGAATAAGATCCACTTCCTCCGGTTGCTATCAGATTTCCATTAAACAACATGTATTCTGACAGATAGATGGAAATTCTGCCACCTGAGCCTGCACCATTTCCTATAAAATAAAGAAAGTATTTCATTTACCATTACTTAATTTCTTTCTCTGAAAACCTCCTATGCATTTGTTGATCTGAAATAAACTAAAGGCCCACATGACCCTGTATCATTCACCGGGTAAAGAAGATTTATTGAACTATTCCTTATATGCTAAATTTGATACCACAGGAACTTAACCTTCTGGACCCTGAGACATTGGTTGGTACAAAATTGAATCTCTATTGAGAATATAATTAAAACATAATCCATGGCAGCATGTATAAATCAGGTATAGGACCCCATATTTATATATCAAATATTTTTCTTAATTCAGCTCATGTTAAATTTTAGACCTCAAGGTTTAGGACCCTATAGACCATGGAATTTTCATTTGTACCAGATTGAACTCCATTTCACAAGGATATTTCATGTGAAATACAATTATATTTCATTTTCTGGTTCTTGAAAATATTATTTTTTACATTTTTTTTCTCCATTGCACTCTATGTCAAAATTAGGGTCACCCGTGTTCGGGTCTCATAAATGTTGAGACTCATTTGTACAAATCTAAATTTATAATTTACAGACTATAAGTATGGTTCTATTTAGATAAAAACAAATTGCAGAAAAAAAAGCTCAGCTGACTATGAATGTCAAGGACACCACATGTGTTGATGACAGCTGGAACAAAAATATAAATAATTTTGACATCAATCAGGAAAGCTCTGGCATGTTTAGTAGACATTTATATTTAATCAAATTAATTGACAACAAATATTTTTAGGTACCCCATTGTTTTAAAAGGATAATAAAATACTTGCATATTATTCAGTGATGATTCTGGTTAGAAAATAAAATAACTGAAAAAAAACCTGAAACCATCTACACCCCCTTTCAAAAGGGTAATTTTTAACTGTTCTGACTGTGTTCTGAAACTTTCTGATTTTTGTTTTTACTGAACAAAAAATAATTCTTGGCATATTAACCAGTCATTAATAGCCACCCATAATGTGCTGTAACATAGTACAGAATTATTTTGAGTTGAGATGTAAACAATTACACCCTGGGGGTCATTTAGAATAGAAGACTTCACATTAGAGATCATCAAAGTCACTAATATGTTGTGAGCATGACTGATCTAGTCAGATATCAATACTTGTAAATTAAAATCATTTGACCAAACAAAAATGTACCTGAAGGACCTGTTCCACCATTTGATGATGCTGTTCCATGCCCTTTAAGACTTCCTAAAATCATACTGAGACTTCCACCACTTCCCCCTCCAGCATGATATGTAGAGGTACCTGCCACACCATTCACTTTTATTGTACCATCCAGACGAAGCTCCTATATTGGAAAAAAAAAGGAAAAATATTTTATATATACAGTGAAACCTCTCTAAATAAACAGGAATGGTGCATAAACCAATCTAAGGACATCTTCATTAGGTTGAAACACATAAACTGGTCCCAAGGACATCTTCATTAGGTTGAACACATAAACTGGTCTCAAGGACATCTTCATTAAGTTGAACACATAAACTGGTCTCAAGGACATCTTCATTAGGTTGAACACATAAACTGGTCCCAAGGACATCTTCATTAGGTTGAACACACAAACTGGTCTCAAGGACATCTTCATTAGGTTGAACACATAAACTGGTCTCAAGGACATCTTCATTAGGTTGAACACATAAACTGGTCTCAATGACATCTTCATTAGGTTGAACACATAAACTGGTCCCAAGGACATCTTCATTAGGTTGAACACATAAACTGGTCCCAAGGACATCTTCATTAGGTTGAACACATAAACTGGTCCCAAGGACATCTTCATTAGGTTGAACACATAAACTGGTCTCAAGGACATCTTCATTAGGTTGAACACATAAACTGGTCCCAAGGACATCTTCATTAGGTTGAACACAAACTGGTCTCAAGGACATCTTCATTAGGTTGAACACATAAATTGGTCTCAATGACATCTTCATTAGTTGAACACATAAACTGGTCTCAATGACATCTTCATTAGGTTGAACACATAAACT
>MJUT01046550.1:135132-149370 GCA_002080005.1 Gigantidas platifrons | reverse complement strand
AAAAATTACTTTTGCCTTTCCAACGAGTTCAAGTTCCGAGACTTTAGTAATACTATTTACAACCGTTTTGGACATTGTTACCGACTCTTTGTTGTTAACAACAATAGCAGTCTTAGAGGCTCCACCAGAAAGCTGGAATATTTTGTAGACAGTACCTGCTGCTCCATTGTTAGTTCCACCTTCACCTCCATAGGCTGTCACAGAGCCATAAAATGACGTCATTACCTTAACATCCAATGCCGCACGACCTCCACCACCACCTCCTTGACTTGTACTGGTACCTCCATTTACAGAGATTGTACCATGTCCTTCCAGACTGTCACCAGTGATTTTTATACTACCTCCACTTCCTGCTCCTGTTTTTGTGACATCTCCCCCATCAGCTGATATTGTACCATCAATAGATAAAAGTGTAGACTGTATTGAAATAATTCCACCACCTCTTACAGTTCCACATCCACTGCCAGCATCAGATGGAGATGTTGTAGATCCATAAGTTGTACCTGTATTACTGCCTCCTTCTCCACCATAACTAGCTCCCTTTTCAGAGTTACCTGCCCCTGAACCTGTCAATGATCCACCAGATGAAACAGATAATAGAGCACCATCCTCAATCGTAAATAAATCTGAGGCAACTATCGTACAAGATTTAGAATCAGATTTTATATCCAGGATCGATTTCACTTTCATGTGGAATGAAGTCAATGACAAACTAAGCGGGTCATCGTATAATGTGAGTGTAGAGCTATATCCAAGCGTAATAGACTGTAAACCACTGTATGTTGCTCCTGACTTAAGTTCCATCGAAGTGTATTCATGGAGATTAAGCGATGATAATTGCAGCATTCCTGTTGACTCGACTGTTATTGTTCCATGGTCCCATACATTAAAACTCTGAGCTATAAGTGTTCCCTTTAAACTTAATGTTGGATTGTTCCCTGTCAGATCAAAGTCTGTATCAACTTGTAGTGTAGAATTTACCTCCACATCAAAGTTACACTGACAGCCATGATTCAATGCATCAAATTCAGATATTGTCATTTGAGCATTATTTGATAGTGTCACAGAGCCAAACCCATCTGATGTTAGTTTCTTGGTTGTTAGAGAAGTTTTAAGTGATAATGATGCACCATCAGTTAGCTGGACTTCACTAAAGCTACTAGGAAGAGACAAGCCAGTTGTTAGTTCTGTTGTTCCTGATTGGTCCATTATCAACATGGTGTAAGTAGATCCTGATAACATCTTGGACACATAAACAGTACCTGTAAAAGATGTGTAATATTTTCAATTTATAACATTAATAGGTAAAAGAATAACGTAGCCAGGCCTTGTGGTTCTAAAAGTTTTGAATATGATTTATGTACTCCCAATAAACAGCCAATAATAACACTGCATCTAAGTGATCTAATTGAAGGTTTTATAACCGTGAGGACAGGTAACATTCTCTCACACCTTTACACTGTGAGGTATATAGCTAAACCATGAGTGCAAACACTTCATAAAGTTTTAACAGTCTGGGATTAAAGTTGTAAAAGTCAATTTCACAAAATAGTTACCCCTTCTCGTTACCAATACACCAAATATTTATGATACTATAACCACAATTTCCAAGCCAGCAAAAATATCTAATTGTGTAGAAAAAAAAGACAGATTTTTTTATGTAAAAAAGTATTTTCTACCAAATAGAGACTGCCAATATATCTCATGGATAAGCAAATGGTTTTTTAATAGCTTACCACAATATTCTAAAATTTTCCGATTCATTTTATTTTCATTTCAATTAAACACTATGATACCATTTTACTCTTTACTACTTATTGCTAAATGTCTGGACATTTACACCACTAAACACAAACATACCAGCACCTCACATATGTATAAATGACCCTGAACCTGACATTGTCTGAGCTGTGACTATTTCACTCCCATCACTACCACTAAAAGGGCATGGGTAAATTGATTATCCATGTCAATATGTCCATTAAATAAGAACATTTTTTTTTGGTGATATTCAACTCAATCTGCCCTTTACTTCATAAATGAATGACAGAAAAATAATGAGTTTAATTATATATTGCTTTAACATTTGAAGTATGGGAAGGCAAACATATGATGGAAATTATGTTATTAAATTGTTCTCAGGTTAGGATGAGAATTTTCTGAATAAACGTAAAAGAAAATTCCTAGTCTTCATATAATTACATTAAGTCTAAAATGTATCATCATGTAACAGGGCAAAATAATAAAATACTGATGAATTGATGAAGACCTTGTGGCCAAAACATTCGAATGAAGACGTGGATTTTTTTTACAATTTTATTCAGGAAATTAATATGAATATATTTACCTGGAGAAGAATCAGATCCTGCTGCTGTAAGGTCACCATTAAAACTGTATGTCCCTGACACTTTGACAGAAATCCGTCCTCCACCTCCACCTCCAGACCCACCAACTACCGATAGTGATCCTGAGCCTGACATTGTCTTGGCTGTTATCAGAATACTGCCACCACTGCCACCAGAAGATGAAGAATCTTGACCATTCATGTTGATGTGTCCATTCATTACAAACTTGTTTGTGACATTTACCTCAATCTGTCCTCCACCAGACCCTGCGCTAGCAGACGCACCAAACCCATTGCTTCCATATACTTTTGGTGATATTATGCTTCCATAGATTTTGTTTACGTTGTTCTTTCCAGATCCTCCGTGACTAGCTCCAGAACTACCACTCCCAGGAGCGCCAGGCCCATTCGACCGATATCCTTTCCCTTTTCCATCAATGACTCCACCATATTTAATTTCAAGATTTGTAACTGTAATTTTCGTCAGGTTTTTACCACTAGGGTCACCAGTCAGAATGAGTTTACCTCCTGCCTCTATAACAATACTATTAAAGGAGTACGATTTAGCTGCTAACTCACACTCTGTGTCTTGATATATAAGTAAGTCTGTAGTGCTGTTACATGTTGCATTCAAGAGAAGACTTATCTCAGTCGTCTCATCAGCTTGAAGATTAAAATGGGTGGAGCTAAGAGTATATCCTGCCGACACATTGTAATGGTTAAGTTTTAATGTCGTGGACTGGCTTGATCGTTCACATTTTGCAGAATGTTCAAATTTTCCATTATAATCCACAACCAATGATGTCCATGTTAATTGACTTATGGTAGTATCGTCTACATAAGAACTACTTGTTTGAGCTGGATTCCCTGCTTTAAAACTGCCACTATCTCTCACAAAAACATTATTGGTTTTTCTCATCAAAGTTCCGCATACTTCTAATATATGATTTTGTTCAATAATTACATCTTCTGGGAGTTCTAATTTCCCATAATCACCAACAAAGATTGAAGTTTTTAAAGATAACTCGCTGACAGCTGATGGATATTTTGTTGATAAATATACTTCATTGAATTTGTCTACTCTAAAATTTGTGGTTGGAGAACCAGTGATATCCCCTACGATGGCACTAAGGGCGACAATCACATTGGTCCTAGCAGTAAAAGCAACTGTTGATGCTGTCTGAATATCTATTTGTTCAAGTTGGACATAAAAGTCAGTAATTGGTACTGGAATTCTACTTATGGCATTTGTGCTCGTTTTCTGGTTGTTTATAATGACCTAAATATAAAGAAATAAAATGTTGATGCAGGTTTCATTGTGATATTTATCAAGCTTTTCAAGAACAAATGTCAAGAAGTGAATGAGTGATTGTTGTTTAATGGCTAACTCAGTAATGTTTCAGCTATATCATGGTCAGAACAAGTTAATTTTCAATGAGATGATGATGAGGTCTGCTTTGTACTAGACAGACATACTTTGTTGGATTTTTATGGTGCTAGCTCACTGAAAACAGTTCGTAGATAGACATGTTGCCTCACTTGGACACATTATCCTGAATCTGAGCCAACCAGTCTTTGCTCTTCCTCCTTAATGCTGCGTGCATAGCGGAAAAGCAAAAAACACCAATTTTATAGTCTTTGGTTTGACCCGACCGTGGCTTGAACCCACGATCTACCACACTCGAGACCAGTACACAACCCATTCCACCACTGATACGATTTTGTCTAGAAGTAAGATCAGATAAACATGTAAGACAAGAACACAGATCCATTCTATTTTTGTTTTTCATGATATAAACTCAGAAAAACATACATTATATACAAAATATGACTGTATCTTTTCTTACCATTTGAATTATATTAAAAAAAATAGAAGGCATATTTCAATGATGGAATGATATGGGAAGGGAAATGTGTGCAAAGAAACTGACCTTCCTGTCTGGTGCTAGAGAATTAATATCCTTGGCAAGGTAGACAACTCCTGCAGCACCTGACTGACTTGTTCCTCCACCTAGTCCACCATAGGATGTCAAATTACCATTGATATTACCACTAACATAGGTAAGGGAGATAAGCCCTCCTCCACCTCCTCCACCATTCATGCCATTCCCACCATTAACACTAATGGTGCCTGAAATATTACAAGTAATACTTTACACCAAAGTTTAACATTTAATGAGGGGCTGTCTTAGTCATGATCATAGGGTAGTTAGACTTACAACTAGCATTGCAATCAGTGCCTATCACCACTAAAGTTGGGAGTTTGAACCCTGTTCGTGGCGAGGTGTACTCGATACAATATTATGTACTAAAGTTTGTCAGTGACTTGCGGAAGGTTGGTGTTTTCTCCGGTTTCCTCCACCAATAAATCTGACTGCCACTATTCAACTGAAATATTGTTGAAAGTGGCATTAAACACCAAAAACCTCAGCCTAAACCTTCAAGTTTAATGGATTAACTGCATAACATCCATTGAAATCAAAGTTTTGTGAGTTTGTAATGATCTGGTTCTTTTGTTGGTTTAAAATTGTTTCCATGGTTTCAACGGAAATAAGTTTTTTTTGGGGGTCAAAATAGCATAATAAATGTATATCCTTATTTGCTAATCGACAAAATAAATTATAATAAAACTACAAATTTTACACAATTTAGACTGGTCAACTACGTAAAATGGTTGACATACAAAAATGCATAGATAATTTTTATAATGTGATTATTTTTTTTTTGTGTAACTATTCAGTGTTAGTTATGCTGAAAAAAAGGTCCAATACTTATCATTCAGCTGTTGTTAAATTACTTGTTACTGAGAAACAAGACTGGAAATATTTCAGACAGATTGTGGTGAGTTTGTATATAGAGAATATTGTTATAAATTAAATAAAGATACATACCAGTAACATCAGCTGTTTCTGTAAATATCCAAACACTTCCTCCAGATGCTCCTCCACTTGTAGATGTAGCACTACCTCCACTAAAATCCATTAAAAAAAATTCTATTAAAGTATATGAATAAAATGTTTATGAACAACCATCAACCTATAGACCATTTACATATTTCTGACTTTGATTCTAATGTTGTACATTAAACAAGAGTGATTTCCCTTTAAGGCAGGCAAAAGGGTCCCATTTCATGTTAATTTTAATTAAAATAACGTACGCTTTTGATATAATCTACAGAACATTTTAATGTTGTAACAATTTGTAGATTTTGTATTTGAAATACAATTATTCTCTGATTTTTTACAACGATCCAAAATCTACAAATAATGAGAAAATAAAACTAAAAATGATAGTCCTTGCTATTGCTCTGGCTAAATCAGGTAACATTTTTCCTGTCGTAAGTGAAATAACTCGCAAAAAAAAAAGATAAAGAAATTTATAATTTTAGAATCAAATTAGGATTATGCAAAATGTTTATTATCATCAAGAACAATTATTATTTCACATTTTAATACCATAGTTCATTGTAAAAAATAAAATTATATTAGACAAACAATATAAACAAATGCAATTAAGTATATAGTATTTACATTTTTTTTTAATTCCACTCTGCATTTTCTTAAATTTATTTTTTCTGTTCTGTCATTTCAAATTCAAATCTTGAAGTCGGATATACAAATGACAGACAATACAGAATTTGAGCCACAAGGGAAAGGACCCGAAATACAAAGCTATTTAATCAATATGGTAAAGCATGTCATTTAAGAACACCACTTCTGTTAGCAAGAAGTGGCCTTTCAAAAGATAAAGAAAAGAATGAACGTATTACAGTGTTCTCACAATAGGGGTGGTCTCTCAAGACAGGTTCTCACTGTATTACATTAAACTTGTAGATTAGGTTTCTGAATAAAGACTACTATTTTATCACTGACAACAATCTTTACATACTTTGCCTTAATTTCTCCACTATGTATGAATGATGTAACTTGTATATGAAGTACACCTCCACCATATGTTGTCGCTCCTCCTGACCCAGGGGATGATGGCTTTAGGTATGAATCATACGCTGATCCTCCTCTAGTATTAGCACTAATACCACCACCTTCACCTCCGTGTCCAGCTCCTGCATTATTTGAGGCATATCCTGAAAAGACAAATTTTTCATTTCTTTCAAGACTTGTAAAATACAAACTTTTTTATAATGTCAGGCCTTGTTTTAATCTAAAACACAGTCATTTTCTGGTCTAAAGTGACCATTATTGGAACACCATATTTGGCTGAAATAAAGAGATGATCATGTTTCTTTGTAATTTTCAATGCAAAATGTTCGCCTTTGGTAAAAACAACTGACCGCAATATCAGCTTAAAGAGGCATTAGCTACGATTTTGACCAAAAAAATTGTATGTTTTGGAAATTGGTAAATAGCTTTAAAATGATGAAATAAAGGTAAATATTTGACATTAAACAGCTTATCGAACCACTTTCCCCTTTTGAGAACGAAAATTACCATCGATTGATTATTGCCTTGCAAGCAAATAATTTGACCTCACTTTCTCTGTATGCAACTGCCCTTACTAGTGACAGGTAAAAACAAATAATTTGTATTTTGTCACTTATTAACTGCAAACTTGCATGTTTCTTTGTCCGTAATTAACGCCGACTAAAAGCAGATTCACAGAAAATAAGAAATAAGTGCATTGTTGTACTGATTTAATGACGATTCGGCAAACTCTGTAAACAATGCCGATAATTAATAAGATGGCGTCCATTTCTTGATCGATTTCAAAACACGAGCAGTTGCACCTTTTTCCCCCGATGCGCATACATTTCATAACATCTATAAGTTTCAAAAACACGTTTTATTAAGGCATCAATCATATCTGATAGTTTTTATGGGTAACAAAAATTTACAATTTTGGCAGATAATGCCCCTTTAAGCAGTATTCAAGAAGAAAATAATATTTTTCTATTATTAATATAATATAATTATTAAACTTTCTGTTTGTGCGCATAATCCTTTAAAAAAAATAGTTTTTTAATTGTATTACTGTTAATTAAGATGAGACAATACAAGTAAACCATTTATAATGTTAAACTAAACTAAAACTTAACATGGATATTTCAGAGGAAAAAATTATAATTAAACTTAATAAATTCAAATTAATAAAATAACTTAGGGGCCGTCATGGCCGTGATCATATGGTGGTTGGATTTACAACTACATATGCAATCAGTGCCTATCACCCCTGATGTTGTGAGTTCCAATCTCGATCAGGGCGAGGTGTACGACATTTTGTGATAAAGTTTTATCAGTGACTTACGACAGGACAGTGGTTTTCTCCAGGTCCTCCGGTTTCCTCCATCAATAAAACTGACCGCCACGATATAACTGAAATATTGTTGAAAGTGGCATTAAACACCATCAATCAAACAAACAAACAATAAAATAAGTTTAAAAACAATGTGACATATTTACCATCACCACTGTTAAGGTTTCCTCTCACATCTAGGTTTATAACACCACCTTCTTCAGACTCAAACTGTGTGGCCTCGACTGATAGATTCCCAGTGGTAATTTCACAAGATGCTCCTATAAAGAGCTTGTATGCCACCAGGTAATACTGGGTGGCATCTGTCATCAGCAATTTACTTCCTTGTTTCAGGTACATGTTACAAAGTTGAAACGTTGATGGTGTTGTATGGGATTTTCCTGTGTCCTGTATATCGAGAGTTGATTTTACCATGGTTAAGTCCTGAAGACCTCCAAGTTTCCCATGAATCAAATTGTTGGTCCCATACCATTTAACTGTGGAAGGTAATGTCAGGGTTCCAGATTCATAGACTTTGGCATTAGCAGGGAAGTACAAGGATACTTGTCGAATTGTAATGACCTGGTTCACCCCAACATGGACTGTTCCAATTTTTGCAGTATTTTCCACAAAATCGTCATCACCATAGAAACTCTGTGCATTTAGTGTATGTATTTGAGATGAAGTAGAACTTGGTGCCAGTGCTAAATGAGCTCCATTACGAAGATACAGCTCACTGACTTCAATGGTATTACTACTATCAAATGGGATCCATGTTCTACTACTGTCATTTCTAGATATTGTATCGGCATTCATGTTTGAAATTAGACTCTGTTTAAAATAATAAGAAAAACACTATCTCAGTTACTTGAAACTAGTTTTTTATTCTCCTTTGAACAGATACGGCTAGATATTTAAAAGCAATATCTAACATTTGCAACAGCAAGAAAGTTTCTAAAAAAAAATAATTTCCTACAAAGAAAGTATTGAATAAAAATGCATAATTATGTAATTTCTTGATTCACTTCTTGTATTTATTTGCTTTCAATTTTTTTTTTTTTAAATATTTATACATTTCCCATCAACAAGGACAAGAATAATTTGCACTTTTTATTCTTGAAAGAGGATTTATTCTATATTTATGGAAAACAATTTTTATTTCTCTTAAAAAAAAACTTAAAATATGAAATATTTAACTACTGTGACCAATTATTTAAACAAACTGGGCTGTCATGGTCATAATCGTATGGTAGTTGGATTTACAATTATCTGTGCAATCAATGCATATCACCACAATCGTTGTGAGTTCGAATCCCATTCATTATGAAGTGATTCCATACAACATCAAGTTTGTCAGTGACTTGCGACAGGTTTTCTTTGGGTACGCCAGTTTCCTCCACCAATAAAACTGACTGCCATGATATAACTGAAATATTTTTGAAAGTGGAGTTAGATACCATAAACCTAAACCTATTTAAACACACTGATTTCCTCTTTTGTACATTATACCTGTACACTGTGTACTTCCTTGTTGTCTATGAACAGCTTAGTTTTTGAACCTGAGGACTCATACACTGTGCCTGCTCCACCATAACCTGCTGATGACTGTCCACCATAGGCAGTGAATTCACCTGTGTATTCTGATGATGTGTAATATACAGCAACACGACCTCCAGCCCCACCACCTGTACTACTGGTTCCTATAAAACAAGCACAAATTTATAGTGAAAATACAAAATGTGGATGTAGATCATATTCTTTATTTTTGAAAACATATGCAACAAGTGTTATTATATCTAAAAACTAATGTTTTTCTTTCTTGAAAAAAATAATCATATTTCTATTATTTTTTTCAAAATTCTTTCAATATGGCTTGAGAAATATTTCTATTATGCATAAAAAAAATTAAAATATATTCTTCAAATTATTGTGTAGTAATATATAACTGTAAATGTGTGTCAATAATAGACTAACCTTGACCACCATTGACCTGAATTTTTCCTTTTCCATACAGGGCACCAGTTTGTAACTTTATACTTCCTCCACTGGCTCCTCCTGTTCCAGATTTGCCATCTTCACCATTACAACTCATTGTGCCTTTAAAAAAATTGATAGATCAACAATTAAACACAAGCAGAAATTAGGAACCATTTATTCAACTTGTATCAATTATCTTCCAGAAATGTGTGAAATTCCATTTTGGTGATATACTAGTGAGGAAGTTTAACAAATAAAAATGATCTCAGATAAATAAAAATATTATAGCAAAAGGAGTATTAATATATTCACTAGAATTCTATATTGTAATAAAATATAAGTAATCTTGTACATTTAATATTAAGGGGTTGTCGGATTATAATATGGAAAGTCTGACCAAATTTGGCAACACATTTTGGGAGTGCAACGTGATTGTTGTTTAATGCCAAATGAGAAATTTTTCAGCTATATCATTGTGAGAACAAGTTACATTTTGATGAGATGATGATGTCTACTTTATTCTAGACCAACATGCTGAGTTGGATTTTCATAGTGCTAGCTAACTGAAACAACAATCCACAGATAGACATGTCACTCCTTTTTGACACATTATTCTGATTCCGAGCTAACAGCCCTTTGCCTTAGTGTTGAATGCTTAAATTAGAGAGAAACTAACAAATACAAATTTTACCACCCCAGGGCTCTAACCCAGATCTACCACACTTGAGACGAGCACGCTAAACATTACACCATCAATGTAGTTGTGACAATGTTGCTAATGCCATCTTAATATTCTTACCATCAATACTGGAGGACACACTTACCACAAAGTTGCTAATGCCACCTTAATATACTTATCATCAATACTGGAGGACACACTTGCCACAATGTTGCTAATGCCACCTTAATATACTTACCATCAATACTGGAGGACACACTTGCCACAATGTTGCTAATGCCACCTTAATATACTTACCATCAATACTGGAGGACACACTTGCCACAATGTTGATAATGCCACCTCCATATACTTCTGTGTCATTATATTTAGCATTACTACCAAAGTGTCTTGGTGATAAGACATCACCATAAAAGTATCCACCAGAGTTTGCAACACTGCCTTTACCACCCATGCCACCATGTCCTGCCCCTGCTTTATCATCTGCCACCCCAGTGCCACCTCCAAATGAAGATGCCTTTTAAAAACAAGAATATATATGTTCCAGACCATACGCGTATTTGGACCGTACGCGTACGGTCCAGACCGTATGAGTATACTCGTACGGTCTGACCGTATGAGTATACTCATACGGTCTAGTACGAGCTGGACCATACGGGTATTTAGACCATATGGGTTTTTTCAATACAAACATCATATCATAAACTTTTATTGAGTTTTACAAATTACATTTATCACAATTATGATTACTTTAAACAAAACACCATCACCTCATGAAAAGTAAACAGTTTTTGAGCTATAATGCAATTTTAATTGTCTACCTGAATCACATTTTCGCATGTACGCCCAGAGTGACACTTGCTGCTGCAAGGAACACCGGACTTTCAACACTTACATGTTTTGTTCATGCATGTTCCCTTGCATTTACATCTTTTGCTTGCAAGAGAAAAACTTCCTTGTTTTGCAGCAGCATGCAGAGAAATTTCTTCTTTTTTCCAATGCGAAGTTTCAACTTTACGTGTCAAAAGTTCTATATCACCCATATCATTATAAAATGAATTTAACACACCAAATTCACATGATAATTTGTACAAACTTGCATCTTTTTTACCAATAATATCATCAACCCTACACAATAATCGTGGTAGATCACCAAATCAAATAAGTTTTATTTAGAGTCGAATATCTATAAACCAGATGCCCTATCAACAATAGGTATTCTTACGGTTACAAAACTACCTTTTTCAATTTTCGCATTAGACGTTGACACTTTCTTATTGTATTTTCTCATCATTAAAACATTAGTAATTCTCTCGGCCTTCCCACGAGTAAACAGTTGGTTTGGTGGTTTTGATAACTTTATTCAATTTTAAACTATTTTGTTAACTGCGAGTGAGCAGAATTCACTTATTACGAACATGTTAAATTCAGGACATGTATAGTTTGTAATACTAGTAGATTAAATTAAACTTATTTCTAAATTGTACAATTGCGATAATTAACTTTTTTTTAAAATATGTTTTAGATTCGAATAACGTTAATCTGTAAAATATTTTTGAAGCCTCGATAATCTCTTAAAACTAGGCAGACCGTACGCGTACGGTCCAACCGTATAGGTATTTTGAAAAAATATGCATACGGTCCGGACCGTACGCGTACGGTCTGGAACATATACATATTAATTGAGAACCTCAATTAATTAACCAGAACTATTGAAATATATTACTGCTGAAGTCTAGATGGTAAATGAAAACAACTATATAAGGTTCATCAATTGATGTTTCAGTACAGTTAAACCTGTCTGAACATAACCTCATCAGGACCAACTTTTGTGTTTGAAATAGACAGGTGTTCAGTGTATACAGGTTAAATCAGCAAATATTTCCTGCATAAGGAAATTATTTCAAGTTCAGCTTAAACAGGACTTCAGTTTATTCAAGGTTTGATTCAGACAGGTTGCACTGTACTAGCAATTATAAAGGAGAAAGATTTTAAATCACCTGGATTTCACGAATTGTGTAATCCCTGTTATCAGACAGTATATGCAGTGTACTTTTGAATTATAATTCATTGTTACATCTAACAACAGTAATATTCCACTCTGATGAGAGACAGCTCTAAATCAGATCTTTGAACCAACTTCAGTCAAAACTTGTTGAAGAAGAAGGCACTCTGATGAGAGACAGCTCTAAATCAGATCTTTGTTACATCTAACAACAGTAATATTCCACTCTGATGAGAGACAGCTCTAAATCAGATCTTTGTAACATCTAACAACAGTAATATTCCACTCTGATGAGAGACAGCTCTAAATCAGATCTTTGAACCAACTTCAGTCAAAACTTGTTGAATAAGAAGGGATTCACTTTTTCTGTTGGGAATAACCAAGTATTTGAGCTTTGCGAGATATACCAAGCTTATTATTATCACAAAAGGACTGTAATTTTACTTCAAATTATTCAAGAAAACCACTTATCAGAGTGTGAGGGAACAAGGTTCATCTGTATATCAAGCAGTGTTACAAGGTGCTTATTTCTTGAAAGACAAAAAATATCGATATCAACAGTAATTTGTACACAGATGAAAACGTTCTAAATAAGATCTTCGTGACAACATAAAGAAATTTTAAGTATCAAGCAAGGTTCATTGTATATCAAGTAATGTTTCAGCTACCTTATAATTAGTATGAATTTGACCAGAATCATCCACAATCAGTTCTGAAACAACAATATCAAGGAAGTCAGCCACTATAACACCACCACTTTCTACATGTATCTTGGTACCAATCAGCTTCATACCGTCTCCACCACTGTCAATCTCCAGGATGCCACCACCTTGTACTGTAACTTCTGTAAATGTTATCTCCTTAACTGTACCTGTTGTTGAGTTGCCATAGGGTCTGTAAAACATCAAATTCACACACAAAATGAAAAAGTTTATAATTCGTAAAATTTTATTGTGCAATTTTAAATTGTTAGTGATTCAAAATTTAATTAATGTAAAATATCAAATTCACAAAAAATTAAAAGGTTCATAGTTTGCAAAACTTTATTATGCAATCTTAAATTGTTAGTGTTTCAAAATTTAATTAATATTGTTGCCTTTAATGTTGACTTGTGTCCCTGAAAAAATAATCAGTCACTGTATAAAAAAAAAAGAGAATGTGTTATAGAATGGATTCCCCCATTAAGGTTATAGTTAGCGTTATGGTGTTTAATGCAAATTTCAACAATATTTCAGTTTTATCGTGGCTATCAGTTTTATTGGTGGAGGAAACCACTGATCGACCGCAAGTCACTGACAAACTTTATCAGATAATGTTGTATTGAGTACACCTTGCCCGAGTGGGATTCAAACTCAGTGTTAGTGGTGATAGACACTTATTGCATAGGTAGCTGTAAATCCAACTACCATATGCCCCCCTCCCTTAATATTAGTATATCAGTCTGATCATAAAATATATTTCTTTACAGAATAAAAATTCTATGCTGTTTATACTTCTTAAGTACGATGTTCATATCATTGAAAGGAAGCTTAATATCCTAGGCATATAGCAACACAGGTTCTAGAATAGACTGTTACATGAAATTCTACACAGAAGATATGTATGAAAGATATGGGGCGACTCCTTTCTATCTATTAACAAGTCTTAAAACTTTGTAGTACTTAATACAGGCTGGTTGTTTTGGATTCGCCTACTGAAAGTACTGTAAAGCAATAACTTACTTAATTATGACATTTCCTCCTGGACCAATCTTCAGATTTTCTACACCTGACAGAATGCCTTCAAGTTCCACTGTGATATTGTTTACAACAAAGTCCTTGGCTGTTTGCATTGTTCCATCAGGATATATAATTAAACCAAACTGAAGTTCAGGACTGTCTTCTGGTAAGTCAGCAGTTAGCTCTTGCTTAGGACCAACATGGAATGTACCGGTTTTATCTCCCAAAGTCTTATAGATTGTGATAAACTGTGAATGTGTGTCAA
>MJUT01046550.1:101191-125325 GCA_002080005.1 Gigantidas platifrons | reverse complement strand
TATTCTGAACACAAAGCTGGTTCAGTTTAGACAGGTTCACTTTATTTTATGCTGAGTAAGCTTAGATATAATGTCACAACTTACTATAGTTTGAACATTACTTTCTCCATTACAATAGCCTCTGTAACATAACGAAGTGCTATAACCAAAGTTTCCATAACATGTATGTGTATTTGATATGTAACAGCACTGATTGTCACGATCCTGACAGGAGGATACACAATTGTACCCCACTCAGAAGTATCCAGGAGCACACTGTAGACATCTTCTCTCAGCATCACAGCTACTACAATGATCTACACATGACCCATCCCCTCCATTGGCAGACACTGTTCCTGTACCTATAACCAAAAACAATTAGCATAATAAATTTTAACTAATAAAAATAATTTTTTTCTAAGGTATTTACTGGGGTTCGTGATGCTCAATCTTTAGTTTTCTGTGTAATGTTTTGTCAACCATTGTTTTGTCTTTTTGTTCTTTTTCTTATGGTTATTGTATTGTCTGTACTGTCCTGAGTTTTAACGGGGTTCGTGTTGCTCAATCTTTAGTTTTCTGTGTAGTGTTTTGTAGATCAGTGTTTGTCTTTTTGTCCTTTTTCTTATGGTTATTGTATTGTCTGTACTTATTACAACTTCTGATTACCTCCTTGGTATCTTAGGAGCAGTGGTGGTCTTGATTGTATGGTAGTTGGATTCACAACTACATGTGAAATTAGTGCCTGTCACCACTAAAGTTGTGAGTTTGAACCCCATTAATGGCGAGGTGTACTTGATACAACATTATGGGATAAATTTTGTCAGTGACTTGAGAAAGGCAAGTGGTTTTCTCTAGGTACTCCAGTTTCCTCCACCAATAAAACTGACCGCCACGATATAACTGAAATATTGTTGAAAGTGGCTTTAAACACCATAAACCTCTTACCAGTAAAATGTGGTGCTTCTAGTAGTACACTGCCACCAGAGCCTCCTCCTGATGTGATCGTCTCTGCTGTTTTACCATCCACCTTTATATCACCATCTATTTCCATGTTGTGTGACACTTTAAGGTAGATGACACCACCACCTTCTCCTCCATCACTCGTCCCAGTACCTACAGATCCTCCACTACCGTATTTAGTTGGCTGCTGAACGTTACTGTATGATGGTGATGATATGGTGTTGCCATTACCTCGACCTCCCAATCCACCATGAGAAGCACCAGATCCACCACTTGTACTCACAATACCTGGAGCTGTTCCATATCCTGGTTTCCAACCACGCCCAACAGCATCTATCAATCCTTCTGTGTCTATTGTTACATTCACAGCTAATGGTAAAAAAAAAAATTTTTGAAACTTGATCAATTGTTATCAGTTTTGTATCCTAGATTATTTTAAATATGGAACATTTAATTTTTCTTATGAGGTTAAAAATGTCAACTTTCTTCAATATCAGATGGTACATAAATAGGAAAATACGACATAGATTCACTGTTGTGAGGTACAACTCCTCCAAAAGGTGTTTCTGCAAGTTGTATGGGACACATCAAATGCATAAATTTACCTAAGGATGAGGGATAAATGAGTACCTCATGTTTGAATAATGCTATGCACCTCTTGCACTTAAAAACTCTTAATAAGTAACAGTTTGCTAGGAGAAATTCTTGGTGGCCCCAGTGCAATGTTAATTGTTCCAATTCTTAATCATTCTTTGTGGTAATAAAAATATTGTCATCAAATAAATATAGCTGAAGTACTATTCACTTCATATTAAACAACAATCAATCAATATCATTAATACAACTCTTGTAAGGCCATATAAAATAAATGCTGGCTCTGAGGTCCGACTCGGATGGCTACAATATTAATACTATGTAGACCTTTATTTCCATTTTTAAGAAAAAAACCTTTTTCATATTTTTTCATAGATTATTTTTGAAATATCAACAAGAAAATCCAAGTAACATCCTTAAATGGAATGATAGATGAAAATAATATATTTCCAAAATTTGGTAACGATATAAAAAAAAATATCTTAAAAATTACATTAGTGTTTTTAATAAAAGATTACCATTTATTATGTATGTTCTATTATAAACTACATTTTATATTAAGACAAAAAAAAGTACATTCTTCAGTTTTACCTTCCAGATACAAACTGTTGACTTGGAATATTCCTCCCCCTCTAATATGCAACGATCCGTCCAGAAGAATATTCAGCTTGTTGTCATTGGCAGCGTTACCTTTATAATCAAACAGACCACCATCTAGGATGGTTATACTATTCATAGAAAATGTACTTTCTTCAGTAGAACTGGTGGCATTGTGCTTTACTGGTGGATAGACCATGAATGTACCATCGAGGGATATGTTCAGAGTTTCTACTCCTTTAAGGAGACCTCCATACAGCGTGACTCTGCAGTCCTTCAGATATGTGTCAAATGGTAGATTAACTGTCCCTCCCTGTAAATTTAAGTTTACATTAGACATCATGGTTTCTCAGAATCATTAAAAAAACAAATTCTAAAACAAGGAATTTTGTTTTCTATAAGAATTGACTAGCGAAAAGTTAAATTGCAAGGTAAATGGTAAATATAAATAAAAAGAAAAAAGCCAAAAATTTCTAAAATAAATTCTTTTTTATTGAACATGCGAATAATAAATTTCTGATAAATTAACCCCTAATGACAATTTCATAGTATTCGTCCAATGAATGTTTTCGTACCTCTTTGCCAAATTCAATGTAAAAAACAAAACAAAATGCATGTTCTAAGGAGTTGGTATCAAAATAATTTTACAATATCAACTCTTCCAGGAATTTTTCATTACAAATTTATCATTAGTTTCTAACTACTTAAAAAAAAGTCGAAAAAAATACCACGTACCTCATACAACGTAACGTCAAATGACAAAATTGCCGTAGAATTAAAGTCTATATTTAGCCACATATTATTTTCTACATGTACACCAGCTGTATTATCACCAGCAACAGTGGTCAATGTCAGTTTCCTTTGTCCGTCAGTGTAAATTCCATCATCATCTGTGGCCATGAGCCCTACTTCTGCATAGGTACCAAGATACAAGGTATCCAACTCGTGTTCCTCCACCTTGTTATCAGGAATGGTGATTTTTGTTTTTCGATTCTACAACAATACAGAAGAACATAGGAATAATCAATTAGATTGTTGGTATTTAATGCCACTTTTAACAATATTTCAGCTGTATCATGACAATCAGTTCTCTTTGGAGGAGAAAAGCAGAGTACCCGGATAAAATGTATTTATTGATTGACTGGTTTCTTTATGCCATTAATGTAAACTTTATTTTATTGTTGAAGACCATACTGTGACTCTGAAATATAGAACAGCAATAAAAGTGCTGTTTCTTTACTTTAATTTGTGTTTAGAGCGTAAAGTTATATAGTCTCTCAAGTTCACTGACTTCCATATTCTTTCTTACTAATGATAAATTACTTAATCATTCAGACTTACCCCGTTTCCTTTCTGGTTATATATCTGTAGTTTAGTAGCAGTAGGGGTAGCTCCTATATCTCTGAGGTAAACAGTTCCTGCAGCACCAATCTCTCCACCGCTAGCAGTACCACCCAGAGACAGGAGTTCACCAATGTAATGATTTTTATTGTAGATAATAGACATTCTTCCTCCACCTCCACCATTCCTTCCTCCGGCACCACCTTTCACCTGTAAATTTGTCAAATATTTTTGATTTTCAAACTACAATTTCGGAAGACTTACTAGTAAGTCATTCAATGTTTTCCAACAAATAACTGTCATTAAGCTAACAATTATCAATGAGAAAGAACTAGAGGCTCATGGTTTCATCGCAATCCCGGAGTAAAATTTTAAAATGATAATGATGATAGACATAATGTGTCAAATTTTGTTTAAAACAAAATTTAGTTGTTTTCCATCCAAATTTAAGATTCTAAATTCATCTGGTAATGTCTACAATAAGTCTGTTGAAAAAACTTTCAACTGTGCAATTGGTACAAAAATAGTTTAAGATTGTCGTGGATAAAAGAAGTTTTAATCAAATAAGAAGATGTGACAATAAAAATACCTCAATAGAGCCTGTGCCATCAAACAAAGAAGTTGTAATCAGAATACTACCACCAGAACCTCCTCCAGTCCTCCCTGATCCTCCCTGTCCATTGGAACTTATGGTTCCATCTACCTTGATTTCTGTCGTCAAGTTAAAGTACAGAATTCCACCTCCACATCCACCTATAATGTAATTTATATATTTTTCTTCTACATTTTTCTACGATTATTTTCAATGTAATTCACATATTTTTTCTCTACATTTTTCTACGATTATTTTCAATGTAATTCACATATTTTTTCTGTACATTTTTCAACCATTATTTTAAATGTAATTCACATATTTTTCTTCTACATTTTTTAACCATTACTTTTAATGTAATTCACATGTTGTTTTTCTCTATTTTTCAATCGTTACACGGTATTTTATATTTCAATGCAAAACAACATTTTGTGCAAAATTCATATTTTTAAATTATATATGAAAATTAATATTGGTTATTTACCAGTAAAAGAGATATAATAATAATACGAAGAAGATGCTGTAAATGTAAGTAAGTTTATGTTTATTTTATCAATTCAACTACTTCATTCAGTTCATTGGCAAAATTACGCGTCTCTATTGACTTACGAGGGATAGACTCGATTAACATTATAATTTCACATTTCACCAATTGAAGTAAAGTTTTTGATGTATACACTTTTTGTTGATACCGGATAATATTACGAGACTTCCAAAATGAGAACTTAAGACATATTTATTATTGTATTTAAAACAGATGATTCTTTGCTATTCTACTCATAAATCCCTAAAAATATATGTTCTTCCGTAATCTCATTAATATCTATATCTTTTATTTCACGAGAGTTCATGTAATTTTTTAACGCCGATATGATTTTTACCCAATTTTGTTGTATGACTGTACATTCGTAAAATAAATGTTTTAAAGTTTCTACTTGAGTATTACAAAAATGACATAAACCATTTACTGGTAAATCCAAAAAAATAATAATTCACACTTTAAAATTCAGATTTATAATTATTGATTGACCAACATGAATCGTTATTTAATTTTTTTGTCCCCTCTACCAAAGAAATATAAATGGAAATAAATGCAACTGACCATCTTAGTAAAGTAATAGCAAAACTTCAGAAACAATTGAATCATTGACATGTTATAAAACAAATTAAACAAGAAAGTACACTGGATTCTTTTTTGTGGGGTTGGTTGGTTTATGGTGTTTAACACCACTTTCAACAATATTTCAGTTATATCGTGGCGGTCAGTTTTATTGGTGGAGGAAACTGGAGTACCGAGAGAAAACCACCGACCTGTCGCAAGTCACTGACAAACTTCATCACATAATGTTTTATTGAGTACACCTTGTCTTGAATGGGATTCGAACTCACAACTTTAGTGTTGATAGGCACTGGTAGCACAGGTAGTTGTAAATCCAACTACAATATGATCACAACGGCCCCTATGGGGGACTGAGGGCAAGTGAAAAACATTAACAAACACAGAAAGGATCACAACCTACCAGAATAACCACCACTGCTTCCAAACAACATAGGACGATTGAATGAACCATAGGCTAATGGAGCTGTACGACTACTAGATCCTGCTCCACCTTCACCACCATAACTAGCTCCTGTACCATACGTCCACAAGTTTGTTCCATCATGCTCGTTATACTGTGTTCCTTGTCCTGGGCCTGAAATACACACAAAAAAAACAATCAACTACACACAAAAAACACAATTCATTTTTCTTATTCGGGGGGGGGGACGGGACTATTTCTCTTTTCTACACATTTCCTAATTACCTGTATAATCTACTTATATTTTTTTGATTTGATAATCACAAATTACAAATAATAAACAAAACTAATTTTCTGTCAATGAAATAAGTTTGCTATGTTTGGTGGTTTGAGGTTAGATGTGGTTGCTCGTTTTGTTGATATTAGTAAAATTGTTGGCCATCACTGTTTACACTTTCTTATCCTGAAAATGTGTGATTTAGAGTACTAATAAAGGGAATCGAATAAAATTCCATGTTATTTAGTCATGGACCTAATAAAGCATTTCTGGTACCCAATTCATGTAGAGCGATAGAAAGAAACGGTAACAGTATAAGCACTGACATTACAGATGACGCCATTGAAAACAATTAGAACGACGCTTGTTTCAGCTATTTTCACACAATTTGGCAGTTGTTATGGACTTTTTTATATTGCAGGATAAGCACAATATAAATACATGGTCGTTAAATATAAAATTAATTTGCCCTCGCTGCGAAACAGGCTAGAAAAGTTCGCCAAAGGGTTGCTTTTCTACCTGTTTCTAAAGCATGTACGTATATTGTATATAGTAGCAGAATAAAAAAAGAAATCTTGTGAATTTAAATTATATACCTCCATTACAGTTGCCATTATGATCAGCTCTGACTTCTCCCATTACATCTATAATGACAGTGGCAGCATTGATCTGTAGGTTCTTGGCATTCAGTAACCCCCCAGGGTAAACTCTGACATACTCTCCCGACAAAATATGCTTCTCTATACCATTGTCCATGTACAAGTATCCACGATTTCTGATGTTGAAGGCAAGAAACTTAATTTCATCTACTCGTTGATAAGAAGTGTCTCGCATTTCATTGATTCTCAGAACTCCTGTTAGAGGTTAGAAAATCTATGATTAATCATTTGCCTATAAATATAATCCTCATTTGGTCCATTTGTGACCACAGAACCCAGATCAACTTAGTTGTAAACAACATATTTGATTGGATGCAGAATCAATTTGAGTACATCAATGGAAAATGGATACTAGTGTGTACATATTAAAATGACATTGGATTGTACTAAATAAGGAAGAAATTCAAATTTTAATCATCTTTTTTTTTGGGGTTGGGTTATTTTGCTTAACAAGGTTAACAAGATTTCAGTTGTATCATGGTGAACAGTTTTATTGGTGGAGGAAAGTGGAGTACCTGGAGAAAACCATCGACCTGTCACAAGTCACTGACAAACTTTATCACATAATGCGGTATAGAGTACACTCTGCCTGAGTGGAATTCAAACTCATAATTTTCACTTACTGAATTTTAGTTGTTTGGTTGGTTGGTTTATGGTGTTTAATGCCACTTTCAACAATGTTTCAACTATACCATGGCAGTCAGTTTTATTGGTAGAGGAAACCGGAGTACCCGGAGAAAACCACCGACCTGTCGCAAGTCACTGACAAACTTCATCACATAATGTTTTATTGAGTACACCTTGTCTTGAATGGGATTCGAACTCACAACTTTAGTGGTGATAGGCACTGATAGCACAGGTAGTTGTAAATCCAACTACAATATGATCACAACGGCCCCTGTGGAGGACTGAGGGCAAGTGAAAAACATTAACAAACACACAAAGGATCACAACCTACCAGAATAACCACCACTGCTTCCAAACAACATAGGACGATTGAATGAACCATAGGCTAATGGAGCTGTACGACTACTAGATCCTGCTCCACCTTCACCACCATAACTAGCTCCTGTACCATATGTCCACAAGTTTGTTCCATCATGCTCGTCATACTGTGTTCCTTGTCCAGGGCCTGAAATACACACAAAAAAAAACAATCAACTACACACAAAAAACACAATTCATTTTTCTTATTCGGGGGGGGGGACGGGACTATTTCTCTTTTCTACACATTTCCTAATTACCTGTATAATGTACTTATATTTTTTTGATTTGATAATCACAAATTACAAATAGTAAACAAAACTAATTTTCTGTCAATGAAGTAAGTTTGCTATGTTTGGTGGTTTGAGGTTAGATGTGGTTGCTTGTTTTGTTGATATTAGTAAAATTGTTGGCCATCACTGTTTACACTTTCTTATCCTGAAAATGTGTGATTTAGAGTACTAATAAAGGGAATCGAATAAAATTCCGTGTCATTTAGTCATGGACCTAATAAAGCATTTCTGGTACCCGATTCATGTAGAGCGATAGAAAGAAACGGTAACAGTATAAGCACTGACATCACAGATGACGCCATTGAAAACGATTAGAATGTCGCTTGTTTCAGCTATTTTCACACAATTTGGCAGTTGTTATGGACTTTTGATATTGCAGGATAAGCACAATATAAATACATGGTCGTTAAATATAAAATTAATTTGCCCTCGCTGCGAAACAGGCTAGAAAAGTTCGCCAAAGGGTTGCTTTTCTACCTGTTTCTAAAGCATGTACGTATATTGTATATTTATCAAGATTTCTTTATTACAGTAGCAGAATAAAAAAAGAAATCTTGTGAATTTAAATTATATACCTCCATTACAGTTGCCATTATGATCAGCTCTGACTTCTCCCATTACATCTATAATGACAGTGGCAGCATTGATCTGTAGGTTCTTGGCATTCAGTAACCCCCCAGGGTAAACTCTGACATACTCTCCCGACAAAATATGCTTCTCTATACCATTGTCCATGTACAAGTATCCACGATTTCTGATGTTGAAGGCAAGAAACTTAATTTCATCTACTCGTTGATAAGAAGTGTCTCTCATTTCATTGATTCTCAGAACTCCTGTTAGAGGTTAGAAAATCTATGATTAATCATTTGCCTATAAATGTAATCCTCATTTGGTCCATTTGTGACCACAGAACCCAGATAAACTTAGTTGTAAACAACATATTGATTGGATGCAGAATCAATTTGAGTACATCAATGGAAAATGGATACTAGTGTGTACATATTAAAATGACATTGGATTGTACTAAATAAGGAAGAAATTCAAATTTTAATCTTTTTTTTTTTGGGGTTGGGTTATTTTGCTTAACAAGGTTAACAAGATTTCAGTTGTATCATGGTGAACAGTTTTATTGGTGGAGGAAAGTGGAGAAAACCATCGACCTGTCACAAGTCACTGACAAACTTTATCACATAATGCGGTATAGAGTACACTCTGCATGAGTGGAATTCAAACTCTTTTTTTTAAAGATAAAATTAACTTTTATTGTAATTTTCACTTACTGAATTTTAGTTGTTTGGTTGGTTGGTTTATGGTGTTTAATGCCACTTTCAACAATGTTTCAACTATACCATGGCAGTCAGTTTTATTGGTAGAGGAAACCAGAGTACCAGGAGAAAACCACCGACCTGTCGCAAGTCACTGACAAACTTTATCACATAATATTGTATCGAGTACACCTCGCCATGAACGGGGTTCGAACTCACAACTTTAGTGGTGATATGCACTGATTGCACAGGTAGTTGTAAATCCAACTACCATATGATCATGACCAGGACAGTCCCCTTACTGAATTTAAAAATTCATATTGTATGACAATAAATTACCAAGACTGAATATAAGACATAAGTCAATGGATGAGAGATGCACAAATTATATCTTAAATGTTTTACCTTCATCAACTACTGTTAAGTTTTCAACATTTTTCATCACTCCTTCTATCATTACATTGACACCTGCCACTCTCAATTCTCCCTGAAGAGTTACTTCCCCTGAATGGTAGATTGACAAGTCATTGGGTAGTTTTCCTGTTCCTATGTAGAGTGATTGGTTAAATCCAATGTGAACATGTCCTGACCTGTCACCATCTATAGATTCTACACTTAGATCTATTCTTGACTTAGTATTGGCTGGATTTACAAGTGCCATCTGTGCCTTACGATAAATTTGAAGTTCTTCCAAAACAACTTGTGTGTCATTTTTGGTTTCAATCACAAAGTCAGGATAATCAGAAGGAATGATCCAAGCCACTGCACTACCTAATGTAAAGTCATTGTAAAAGTCTGTCAAGTTTCTAAGTGGGTCATTGGGAGCTCTGTTGTGATTATCAATAAACAGTGTTCTGTTTGAGACAAATTTACTGAGGTCTTCATTTTCAATAGGTAATTTATGAACATATATTGTACCAGGACCTCCATTTTCCCCACCACTTCCTCCAGTTCCTCCAACAGATTTAAAAGTACCTGTAATTGAAATGAACATCATTAGAGTACACTCTAAAATATAATTTACACTATACTGTTTTTTATGGTTTTTTGTGTAAGGGCATTTTAAGTATAAGTACATGAATAACATTATCAATAGAATTCTTGTAAAATTTTACTGTAATAACCATACACTGTATAAAATGTGCATATTGAAAAAGAAAATGTATGATAATAATTTTCAAGATAAAGTTCTGTACAATATTTTTATCTGTCAAGTGAATGATTTCAAATCAACAAAGAGGCCATCGTGGTTGTGATCGTATAGTAGTTGGATTTACAACTTACAACTACATGTGCAATCAGTGCCTATCACCAATAAAGTCGTGAGAACACCTCCCCATTCATGGCGAGGTGTACACGATACAACATTATGTGACAAAGTTTGTCAGTAACTTGCCATAGGTCTGTGGTTTTCTCTGGGTACTCCGGTTTCCTCCACCAATAAAACTTGCTGCCACAATATAACTGAAATATTGTTGAAAGTGGTGTTAAACACCATAAACATGTAAACCAAGAAATCAACAAACAAATTTGGTCAATAAAAGGAAATCAATGACAGAACAGATAGTCAAACTTGTCTTCTTACTGATCACGTTTACATATACATACCAACAAAGAAGTCATATACATAGTACAGAGCCAGACGGCCACCACCACCACCACCTCCTCCATTCGTGTATCCATTTCCTCCAGAGGTATTCAATGTTCCATCTCCGTCAATAGTCCACGTCTTAATATAGACACTGCCACCACTGCCACCACCAGCTTTGTAAGACTTCCAGTCTCCTCCTTTAGATGTCAAGAATCCATCAACTGTAAGGGTATGGCTGACATTTATCTCTAGCCTTCCACCACCTCTACCTCCAATGTGAGGGAACATTGAATGTCCTCCATCTTTTCCAAAAGTAGTAGGCTGTAGATATGAACCATGACCAGCTCCAACAACATTTTTTCCATGACCTTGACCTCCATTACCACCATGTCCACCACCTGAGCATCCACTTGAGCTGGAATGTCCATTTCCAATTCCTAAAATTTATGATTTTCAAATATGTTCATTTTACATATTTCTGACAGTTTCTTAAAATATTTATTCCAATCTCGAAATTTTGTCCTATTATTTTCTTTCCATCATTTTGCAAATTTAGCTGTATGTGAAAATACAATTTCTACACTAGCTTCTTATACTTAATACATGTTTTAATATCTTGACCCGTTATGACAGATTTGAAAGACATGAAATTGTAATAGTTTTGCCTCCAAGATGAATTTTATCATATTTTACAGTATCTATTGTCATATCAAATACTGACCATAAATAAACAGACAAACTTGTCATGTGACATCTGGAATAACCTTCAACAAGTATGCTCAAAATCAGAAGATCGGAAAAAGTGTTAGGGAGCAATAAAACCAAAAAATATGAAAAATACCTAAAAAAACTAAAGAATTACCTGTTTCTCTTTCTTTCTCAGGAACACCTTCATCTACTTTTAACTCTCCATATGGCTCTATGGTGATGTTGGTATATGTTAACTTCAAGTCATTGGAGAAAAGCTAAAAGATACTTGATCCATTAACATCTTGTATTCACCATACCAAATTACAAAGTGAAACATATTATATCTAATATCTTTTATACTTTTCCAATGTGTTTCCCTTAACAACCTAATATTAAGCAAAATAAGTTGTGACCACAACATAGATTTTGTAGAATGCTGAAAACATGGATACTTTTACAATAAAGAATGTTAATTTAAAATGTCAATTAGAAAAGCACAAAAATAAAAATAAAATCTATGTTGATATAAATGCTGTAGAAGTCAAAAATGTCTTCTTTATCTCTTACCATTGAAACTTCTTTTAAGATAATTTAAAGATCTTGTCTAAATGCAAAAGACAATAGTTGATTCTCATATGCATTTTAGTGATCAAATTTTCATCTCATTCACATGTATATTCCTAGACGTAAATAAGAACATTACACTTCTAATACTGTTAAAATTTGAAAAGCCAATAACTGTGTCATACCTTAGAACCACTTCTGACAGTCAAAGTAGTGCCTTCTAAAGTTGTCAAAGTTTTTACATACCTTAGAACCACTTCTGACAGTCAAAGTAGTGCCTTCTAAAGTTGTCAAAGTTTTTACATACCTTAGAACCACTTCTGACAGTCAAAGTAGTGTAGTGCCTTCTAAAGTTGTCAAAGTTTTTACATACCTTAGAACCACTTCTGACAGTCAAAGTAGTGCCTTCTAAAGTTGTCAAAGTTTTTACATACCTTAGAACCACTTCTGACAGTCAAAGTAGTGCCTTCTAAAGTTGTCAAAGTTTTTACATACCTTAGAACCACTTCTGACAGTTAAAGTAGTGCCTTCTAAAGTTGTCAAAGCTTCTCTATCTGTAACAACATTGACTTCACCAAAGGTTTTGATGTCTAGATGATCAATAACATTTGTAGTAGGCTGATAATGGTCTATTGTCATACTACAGTGTGCATTTACTGTCACATTGTCCATCTTTTTAAAGTGTCCTGTAAACAGAAAGTAGAATACAGTTGACAACGTAATTTATCAGATTTAAGTTTGTGATCAGGCTCAATAAGCTTCAATAAATATGACTTATACTCTGTGTCACATGAACCAAATTTTAGGGGGAAAACACATTACAATAATGAACTATGAATAAGTTGCACTTTTGTGTGTGTCAAACACAAAATAAAGACAGCATGAAAATGTCTAGGTCTACATTAAAGCAGATGAAATAATATACCTTTGATGTATAAATCTATTTCTCTACAATCTATAGACGATGGTAATTGTAGTTCTGATTCTCTCTGAGTTAACACACTGAACTCCATCAAAGCTCTGTCAAGATCTGTTTTTATACTCTGAGCTCGTCTAGCAGTGGCTCGTCCAGTATTGTCACCATCTACTTCATGTACAAAGAGTGCTGCTCCATCATCAGTCATTTCCAGGGATCCACCTCCTTTAATGGTTAACTAGAGGAAAAACAAGATATTCAACATTACCATACCATTTTGATTTAATTCATTTTTCATATCCTTCTCTTATCCCGTCTTCTCTGTCAATCTTGTGTTCATATATCTATTATTCATTATTATTTTCAACTACTCAATGGATTGCAACAGAGATTCAAAAGCACTCAATGACTAATATCATGTCCATACAATTTTTGTTTCTCTGTAAAGTTTTTTTGGATAAAATTATTTAAATTTTCAATATTGATTGATTGATTGGTGTTTAATGCCAACTTTAGCAGTATTTTAGATATATCGTGCCGTTTTAGATTTTCAATAATGTATATTGGAATATACTCGGCGTATATATAGAGAATCTGTAATTACAACTTTGTTAACATACTTGAATGGAATGAATTTAAATTTACACAGTAAGTTAAAATGAAATGTACATCCTATTGTATATTTTCTCATAATGCTATCTATCAATAATTATGAACACTTCATATATGTTTCTTGGTGTCAGTTGAGTTATCACACTTTAAAACTGTCAGAAGGTTTCTTCATTAGAATAATAAATATACCTTTTCAAATTCATATACTGTTTTCTGGTCTTCACTGTGTATGATATAACCAGCACCAGGTGAGTTAGAATAGACATCTTGGTTATTAGACTGGGGATTCTCACTCAGGTATATCTTTAATTCAGCCAGTGTTGCATAAGTAGACTTGGCTTTCAAATGGATATAAATCTGAAAAAAACCAAAACAAATGATATCTATCTAAGTTAACTGGATTCTATAATTAAACTTTCATGCTAAGTATAATTTTCACAATTTTTACCATAAAAGCATGTAGTAAGTTATCAAACAGAACAAATTCCACAGATATCTTACTTAAAACTATAAAATTATTTGTAGTCATAATAATTTTATGGTTTGTAGATTGATTGTTGTTCAGCATAAAACTACTTCAGCTATATTCATACTAGGAGAATAAGCTTACGAAAAATAAATCATGTATGTAAACAATAAAAGGGAAATAATGGATGGATTCAAATGGCAGCACAATAGGCCCAACTACACGTGATTACTAACAATCCTATCATAAATAAACACATTCTGCCAAAGGGTTGCAGAGGAGTTGCATTCACAAGATCTTACTATGCTTCATGTAAAATCTGATTCAATCCACCATTTCTTTAGAAATGCCTGTACCAAGTCAGGGCCATTGCAGTTTCCCAGTTTCCCGGTTGTTGACTGATTTTGTCTGTTTATTGATTGATGAGTTTTGACTTTCCCTTTGGAAGATTGCTCTGTGTTTGGTAATTTTGTTATTACCCTTATTTATTCAATACACTATGTCTAAAATAGTCAAAGTCCTATAGCTCCTACAAATTTAGTGGAATCAAAATGTGTCACAAAGCAGGCTCAACTACATGTCATGATTAAAAATCCTACTAAATATGAACAAATTATATAGTACGATTTTAGAGGAGTTGCATTCACAAAGTGTCAGAGAAGGACAGACCATTGCTATGTCCTGCGAAGCTGAGCGAAGGAGCACAACAATGATAACTCAATCCAATATACAATATATAACAAGATGAACTGTGAGCTAATGCTCACTTATGATACCCCCGCATATATGTTCAATGTGTATAAAAACCAACTAAGTCAGCAAACAGGAAGTAGGAATCTGACAGGTCCAAAAACGCTTCCCACAATATGGCATACCTATATGAAGCTTGTGACCAAATATCAGATTTCTGCCATCAATAGTTGCTGAGAAAAATGTGATGAAAAATATCTTGGATGGATGGAAGGATGGATGGAAGGATAGAAGGACGGTTGGACAGAGGTAAAACAGTAAACCCCGCCCCTCCTGTGGATCAGTGGTATAATTACAATGAAAGTTCCCTACCTTGTCTACATAATCTTGGATAACTACATAACCATAGTGATCTTCATTTCCATTATCACAGCCTACAGTGTCTATGTAACCAGCAGTACGATCTGTTTCTGTTGTATTAACTACTGACTTAACATAGAAGTCTGTCATGTAGGAACTGAAAACAAAATATTGTGGCATCTTGACATAGGGGTAAATTTATAAGCTTTTAAAACAAAAACACAGAAGGCATCTTAATAGAGGTCAGTTAATAAGATTTTAAGACAAAAACACAGAAGGCATCTTAACAGGAGTCAGTTAATCAGATTTTAGGACAAAAGCACAGAAGGCATCTTGACAGTCAATAAGATTTTAAGACACATAATTTTCTGGATGATACATATTTCAATAGATAGCAATTACAAATTTAAAAATATTTAGAAAAATATATGGCCAAAATCGTCTAAGATATATTATCTAAAGAGGTGATTATACAAACAATTTGATCCAAAAATAATAGCATACTGGGTCATTATTGTCTGTTACACATAGTATAGAATTTCTATTGTAGGTCAATTTCTGGCTTAAAATATACCTTTCTCCTCAAATAATATATATTTAAAGACCATGTAACGGTTAGTGCTTTTGAAAGGTCACTGACAGCAGATATTGCTTATCTGTGTTGTATGGGTGCTCGAACTAAATATCTTTTTCAACTTTTTAAAATTTTAATCATAAAACAAAGCATCAGCGATTAGACTTTTTGTCGTCTGTTGGTTTTTCCTGTAAACTGATGATCATTATGGATTTTGAAAACGAAGGGTATGACATTAAGAAACATTACGTAATTCATAGAATGTCAACCAATCAAAATTCTATTTACTACAGCCATTGATTGCTTAAAGGCAGCTGTTTGCCAGTCAACATTTTTCTTTCCACGAGAACAGCAGATAAACACATTTGGCAGTATCAACCAGTGTGCTATATAAAAAAAGTACCTGTATGTGTGACTTATCATTATTAAGTTCAAACTTAAAGCCAATATTAAACCAGTACATCTTCACAAAGTAAACAAGTTTTTTTTAGTGCCAGTAAACAGGTCAAAGTTGTGCACAAACAATAATAATAAAAGTCATACCTGCTGGAACACTGTGGGTATACTTTAAGATGATCAACAAACAGAGTGTGTGGGAAAGTAACAGTAATGGTTGGCATTTTAGAAGATGATATGTAGCCAGTACTTCTGCTTCCATCTATTATTCTATATAAATAATTGTAATGATTGTAGTCTGATACAAACAGGATGTTGTTTTCTGTATAAAATCCACTGGTCGCACCAGCATGATAAATTAAGTCTAGCTCTTCCGATTCCTCAATTTGTTCTGATTTCGTGTGGCCATTATTATCTATAATTAAATCTCGTACTGGGTTAGTGGTGTTTAATTGGTTCTCCAGATATATTGTTCCTGATCCACCAAACCCAGACCTACCATACCCACCATGGACAAGGTACTCTCCAGTGAAGTGGTTTTCTTTGCTATGATACATGGCCATTCTGCCACCACCCCCTCCACCACTGTAGGTACTGCCTATTATGGAATTAAATAAAGTAATTAGGATAATGACAGTTGACCTACCTTCAACACTTTTAGGTTAAGGGTTAGTGTTAAGGTGTTTAATGCCACTTTCAACAATATTTCAGTTATATCGTGGCAGTCAGTTTTATTGGTGGAGCAAATCAGAGTATCCAGAGTAAACCACCGACCTGCCATAAGTTACTGACAAACTTTATCACATAATGTTGTATCAAGTACACTTCGTCTGAACGGGACTCGAACTCACAACGATAGTGGTGATAGGCACTGATTGCATAGGTAGTTATAAATATGATCACAGCCACAACAGTCCCTTCAGCACTTTTAATAATTCAAGTTCATTCAACTTTTCCTTTAGATCTTAGTAAAACAAATCACGATTTCTTGAAAATATTTTTTAATTCATCACTAAAATTTAGTGTCGTTATTTATAAATGATTTCAGTTACTTTACATAAATGTTTTAAAGAAATATTTTGAATAAAGTTCCAGAATACTAAGGATTTTTATATATCAAATCTACTGCAGAATTTCTTCAAATGATACAATTGTCATTGTCGGTAACCCATGGCTGATCACACTCCAATACTTTTCCCTCATCATATGTTGATCAACTGACAGAGAAATCCTCATAGTCATAAATTGTTCATGAGTCCCTTTAAAACATTTTGATAAGTTCCAACAGACTGTTTTACAGCCAATCAAATCACAGCTTTTAAAAGAAAGGACTTTTTGCAAATTAACAATGATGATGCTATATCGTTTAGTCAGATTGTATCTTTAATAGCATGTCCAATACGTCTAATAGGAACATTTGAGTGATGCTGTACGTGTTGTTATGGAAACTTCTAAATACAGACCAGTTACAGAACAAACTCAAAATGACAGTTTTCATATGAATTGACCCATGTGCAATGAGTATCAGAGCATGATCAGTCGTGGGTAACGATTGATGCACAATTGTAGGATTGCAGTAATAAAGTTAAAACTATCAAGTTCGTTGATTAAAATCACTTTAAAAACTGCTTTGATGTTTTGTCACAAAGTATGGCGGTCAGTTTTATTGGTGGAGAAAACCAGCGTACCCGGAGAAAACCACCGACCTGTCGCAAGTCACTATCAAACTTCATCACACAATATTGCACTGAGTGCACCTCACCATCAGCGGGATTCGAACTCACAACTTTAGTGTGATAGGCACTGATGGCAAAAGTAGTTGAAAATCCAAATACAATACGATCACGGCCACAACAGCCCCCTAAAAAGTACAGGAGTTTCAAAGCTTGGTTAAATTCTTCTGTAAGAATTTTCAACATTCATCTGTTAGCCTCTTATATTGCACGTCTTTCTTATTTCTTAATGTTTAACGAGTCTGCGTTAGATTCAGATTAGTTTTTGCAGTTTTATTGATCGTAATCTGTTTGATTTTACATATTTTAACGTGTAATATTCTTTGTTATCTAACCTGATCCTCCTACTGTCTCAATACTACCAGCTCCATCTAGATGTCCTACTACAACATAAATACTTCCTCCAGCCCCGGCCCCACCTGTCCCTACACCATTTTCACCATTAGAATGAAGTCTCCCTTCAACTCTAAGTTCATCAGATATGTACATGTGTATGATTCCTGTGAAAATACAAAATGTGAAAAGCCATAATAAATAGGTGTAGGTATATTACAATATATCAATTGATACCATTTACAGTGAGTGAGTGAGTGAGTGAGTGAATGATTGTTGTTTAATGCCAACTCAGCAATTATACAGCTATATCATGATGAAAACAAGTTAATTTTCAATGAGATGATCATGAGGTCTGCTTTGTAACAGACCAACACGCTTAGTTGGATTTTTATAGTGCTAGATCATTGAAACAACAGTCTGCAGATAGATATGTCGCCCCACTCGGACATATTATCCTGATTCCGAGCCAACAAGTCTTTGCTCTTTCTCCTTAATGCTGCGTGCTTTGCGGAGGAACAACAAATACCAATTATCTATTTGTTGGTTTGACCCAATCTGGGCTCGAACCCACGATCTACCACACTTGAGGTAACCACCGATGAAGTTATAATTATGTTACAATTTATCAATTGATACCATTTACAAATACAAATACAAATTGTATCATCAGACTAGTAACATAATATGACCTTCCCATTTTTCTATGGCTCAATCAATTAATACAGAATCAAAATTCAATATATACCACCACATTACACTATAAACGAGAGGCTTATCTTTGTACCTCCTAAAGCTGGCCCAGTACCTCCTAATCTCACATGAAACATTAATTTTCACTATTCCTTTGTTTCTTGCCCCTCTTTTCCACCCTCCCCGGATCCTAAAAACAACTTACCTCCACCTCTCCCTCCTTCATGTGACCCAGTGCCTCCTCCACTTCCCATTTCACTGGGCATGTAGATAGAATCATAGGCCAGAGCTGAGTAATATCCTGTATAAGATCTACCTCCTCTACCACCGTGTCCTCCTCCTGAGGCACCAGCATGATGGGACTGAAAAAGTCCTGCCCCTTGACCTTTGTCACCCGAGTGACCAGTAAAATCAGCATGGAAATCACCTATAAAACAAAAGATAACTTTTGGTATACAGCCATACCGAGCAAAATATACTTGGAAATCATGTATAAAACAGAGAAAACCCATTGGTTACAGCTATCTTATAATAATTGTTTTACTGCCACTCATACTCTTCAATATTTCTAAAGTATGAAAATTAAACAAGTGAGTTGGTGAGTGAGTGACCACGACCCAACCGGTCAATACTTGCGTGCTAACAGAGAAATAGAAAATACAAATTTTATTGTCTTTGGTTTGTTCCAACAAGTGATTGAAACAATGATCTACTACGTCCGAGGTAAACACGTGAACCATTACAACACTGCGACAGATTGAAAATTATTTCTATAAACTGCAAGTTTAAATTGTTTTAAAGATGGGAAATGAATATATCAAAATAAAAACTGTCTTATAAATACTCTTTGTAACATGAATGCATTCTTTTCATTTGATCTTGTTATGGTTTATATACCAGAATGTAAGCAACAGCTAAGAATTATGAAATAATACATGCAGATACAAAATATTACACACTTTAAATCTGGGCTGTAGTTTTATTACTCTCAGAGAGCCGTGCAATAATCAACTACCTAGATGTGATATAGCATGGCTTCATGTTGCAAATCATTTATACCACGGTATTCCTGAGTTAAATGGTTAAACAATATTACGCTTCGCATTCGATTGTTTAACCGCTTAATCCTAAACACTGTGTTATAAATATTACATATTGCACAAACAACTAGAATGTCTTTTTGAAAGTCACTGTAAATAAGCATGTTTTACCTGAAAGATCTATGGTGACATTGATAGAATGTAGTTGAAGATGATTGGTTCTGACATAACCGTTTCCATTGACGAGAACCCTTGTGACATTGATGGTCATGACCTTGACTGCTGTCAGTGGTTCAAACTTTCCTCCAGCTCTGACTGAAATATTTGTCAACTTCAATGTTCCTTCATCATGACCTTCAGTATTAGCATAGGACCAGATGTATAATTCTCCTTCATTTTCTACTGAAATGTCGTCCAATCCAATAATAGTTCCATTAATTTCTGCCCATACCTCTCTCATAGCAATTCTTTCTGGTATTTCTATAAAGCTGTATCTGTTATATAAAATATAAAAAGTTAACAGTCTTTTGCTAAAAGATGTGATCCCTATGTCTGCTCTGCTATGTAAGCGACATGTAAAACAATAAATGTAAATATCATATTTTCTAAAATTAGAAGTTTAGATTGCATTAATATGCTTCACACATTGTTATTTAGAACCAATATTTTTTTCTCATAAATATTTTTTCAAGAACAGATTCACAACATAATGTTATTTTCAGTTTTTGCACACAAATTCCCCTAGCAAGAGTGGCTCCGAATTTTGCTCAATCTTTAGTTTTCTGTGTACTTTTTGTAGATCATTGTTTGTCATCTTTGTACTTTTTCTTTTGGTCATTGTATTGTCTGTCCTTCTTTGATTGACAGCTTCTGTTTACTGCTTTGGTATCTTCAAACTTTTCTTGTCCAATACAAAGGAGAACAAAAAGGCCTGACAGCATTAGCTGATTCAATCTGAAGTGAAAATTCAGTGGCTGATCCAGGGTGTTTTAAAAGGTATGGTTTAAGTAAATGTTCATACTTTTCTCTAGATCTGCCACTTCTAACAAAGAATTACATGTTACACATGAATTAATTGTAACATCAAAATTAACTGTAGCATAAAAATTACCTGTAGCATAAAAATTACCTGTGGCATAAACATTACCTGCAACATATAAAATACCTGTAACATAAAAATTACCTTTAACATATAAAATACCTGTAGCATAAATATTACCTGTAGCACATGATATTTATAGGCATGTATGTGTCAACATTTGTGAATCTAAATCTCTGTCTTCTTCCAGTATGTAAAACACCTGTGGTATCGCCCATCAAATCAGTGACTATGATCTCAATGTCCTGGGATGAGGTATTACTTAGTATAGCGACATGGGCATTTCCCTGGAGAGTGACAGTATCAAACTTGTATACTGGATCATCATGATATAACCACGTTATACCACCAGATTCACTGATGTCATCATATATACCATCCAGTAAGTTACGACGATCTCCATGGTCGATATTTGCAGCTCTGGGATAGGTGTGGCCATTGTTATCTACGATCAATTTCTTCTTAATAGCAACGTTGTTAGATGCATTGAATAATTCAACATACACTGTACCTGCTCCACCACTTTCAAAACTACTAACACCTACAATAAAATAACAAGGTTTAAATATTGTAGGACAATATATAAATAAATATGTAACATCTTTCTAAATAAAATATGTACATAATCTTTATTTTTATTCATATACCTATGTTTGTAAGTTCATTTCCTTCTTTTACTTAAAATAGATAGACAAGTGAAATTAACAAATATATTTAAATCTCAACAATTAAGAACTGGCTCCAATAACACAGGTACATACATGTTTACCAAATACAACAAAATTAACACCAATAGTAACTTCAATTGAAGACCACAAGTCATTTAAAGCAATGGACACTTACCTCCATAGGACTCGAGTGTTACATTAAGTTTATTGGTGTTGCTGGATTGTATAGATATCCTTCCTCCACTACCAGCACCACCTTGTCCGTTCCCGTTACCACCATTAGTATTGATCAATCCATGTCCTACAATCTCCTCACAGACGATCCACATGCTTCCTCCTGATCCACCTCCTGTTATAATAAAATAATATATAATTAATCCATGTCCTATGACCTAATCACAATAAATCCACACACTACCTCCTGTTATAATAAAATAATATATAATAAATCATGGAAACGATACTGTGTTGTGAGTTTTAACATGGGTTGGCAGATATTAGTATTTTATCCCAAGCGGTATAGGAAATTTGCACTTTTTGGTCCCATTCTGTCATGCCTATCTTAGAAATATTAAGAGAAAGAGGAAATCTGTAGAAATGTTACAGGATAAAATCTAAATTCTTTTGAATTATTCATACATTTTTTTTTATTCAGAAATGTTTCACACAGACCCAGAATGATATTTTCTTTCATATGATTTTAGGTTAAGATTTACAATTTGTTAACATTGACAGAAGAGCAGGTAAAATCAAACTTATCACTTTTACGATTTTCACATAAATTAGTTTTTTTTTTTACCAGCATTGTTTCCAAGTTGAGTTTCTGGAGCCATTCCATTAGCAGTTATCTTCCCATCAATCTCCACATGTCTTCCTGTCATGTAAATTCTGCCGCCACTTACACCACCTATATGCCCCCGCACTATTGTGTTACGATGTGAATCATCACCAAAATACAAAGAATCTGAAATTAAATTTAAAGTCATCAAAAAATTAATCTGTATTAATATGATCAATTTTTTTCTTTATTGCAATCTTTATTTGAAGTTTTTCTTGTATTTCTCCATTATATTTACAATATTCAGACCTATACTATCAATCTATTACATCAATCAACGATTGCACTATAGTTAACTTCACAGAGAAGTAATCATATCTAAAAACCTCTTGCCACATATTTTGACATCATAAAACCAAATTTATATATAAAATTGCAACAAAAGCACTTTATTCAAAGTTAGACAATATTATTAATAATTTTATAACATCAATTAAAAAAAACCCACCCAATCTTCATTTTGACAATTCATTTAATTTGGTTATCTTGCAAAGGTATTCAAACTGCTTCAAGTTGTGTCAAATTTAATAGTGAGAAAAATTTACCTGATACTCATATTAATTTGACAAATCAAAATTTATATAAAATGGATATTTGTATACATACCTCTTAATGTACCATATCCTCCAGGACTACCATACTGTACAGGTGTATACAAGGAATCATACCCCTGTCCTACAGTGTAAACTCCATCACCACGGCCACCACTACCTCCATGACCTCCACCACTACCTCCTGTCAGTGATCCTGATATTAAATATACAAAAACTTGAATAGTTTGGGTTCAAAACCAGGATTAAAAAGGTCATATGTCATGTATGATACATGAAAAAAATTTGTGTCCAAAGTTAATAATTTCATTGTACAAACAAGGTGTTGTTGAAAAAACAACCATATGTGCTTATGACCAGCTGTATATGTGGAGGAATGGCCTTGAATTTTAGAACTTTGGAGTATATGGTCTAAATGGTGGTTTTGATTTCTTCTTTTCTGGTCTGTGACAAGTCGTTGACAACAATACATAGCGGTCACACTTGTCTGTCATTATTGTCAGTGGCATCATCAACATTTTAACTGTTAAAGTTTCTATCTTGAAAAATTTCATAAATCTTTCATATAATTTCATGACACTTTGATAGAAACTTCTTTATGGTCAACATATTGTACACGTACAGAAAGATTTTTGGAAATATTGCTTTACTTTGTTCTGCTTTTTTTAGGGGGGACTTAAATGGTTTGGTGCAAATGTTACAAGATTAATTGTTAATTTCATATTTAATCTTGAACAACTTCTAAACACTTTCATATAATTTCATGAAACTTGAGCAGAATCATCTTTAGGCTCAAAATATTCCATCTATATAAATCTTGAAAATATTTTTTATTAATTGTTTTTTTCTATTTTGGCAGTGATTAGTTTTTCATGCAAATTGTACTTCATTGAATGGTTAGGACTGTTGAAATTTACATAATTTTGGCATAGAATTTTGACTTTTTTGTGAGTTCATTATTTAAGAGTGTGTGGATAGCCTTTGGTTATCAACATCAGTTTCTACTAGTTAATAGGTTGTAACATTATCCTCATCCATTAAGCTTACCTGTTCCATATCCAGGCATCTGATCTTCAGGTTGAGATAATCCCTGCCCATCAAGATCAACAAGCCCACCAGAATAGATGGCCAATAAATGGTGGGTTGTCAAATTTAGTCCTGTATTTATCTTAAAATGTCCTCCTCCATATATCTGTTTGAAAAATAAAAAATATAACAGAGTAATTAGAATGATGTTGCTATATTATAAAGGCTAGTAT
>MJUT01046549.1:1749707-1770676 GCA_002080005.1 Gigantidas platifrons | reverse complement strand
GGCTTCATTTCAACATCAGGAGTCAAATTTATACAAGTAAGACATAAGTTTCCTTGTAAAAAAGAAGACCAATTACACATTAAAGCATCTTTTCAAGTTCTAGTCACATATGACATTGACCAATTAAATTGTAGCTACCTTGATTTGGAAAGCATTAAATAATAAAGTCAGAAGAGGTCATAAAAACAGAAATTAGAATGGAGCTGCATGCAGTGACATATAGGAGCAGTTTTAATTTGATTGGTCAATAGTAAACACATAAGCACTTGGACATGTTGGATATAGCCATAATAAAAGATGTCAAATACTGTGATGTCATACTTACCAGAGTTATGGCTTATACCAAGTTAATGACATTTAGTGGTTCATCTTGTCACCTGGCTCTTAACCCATTCCACATTTGAGTGAACATTTTATTGAGAAGTTTGAGATATTTGCTATGATGGTTGATTTAGTATAGTACATGCCAGTCATAATATAACATATAACCTTGACCTCATTGACATAGTTAAGTTGACACCCTGAATACACAGACTGGTTACCAATTATTGTTCAAATGATTCACCACGAAGTATGTCGGACATGTTATGTTCCTCATATATACTTAACACTGCAAAATAAAAAGCCCAAGCATGTCTGAGATGCACAAAGAGCTACACTATCACTTCTCTGCAGCATTAAAGTTGGTGATGTATGTTAGTATGGAATGTCTGCTTATTTGGAAATCATCCATTCTTGGAATCACAGCTAATATAAAGTTTCAAGGCAAAACCGTATATCAGTGCTTTCGCGCTTTGATTATAGTTTGGAACAAATATTTGTACTAAATAATTAATTTCAATCTTTAGATAAACGGGGAAACGACATTTATTTGCTAAAAAGATCTCACTGCGCGTAAATATACGATTCTACTTTCATTTTATGGTTACGTAACCAAACATTGGTTTACCTTCCACCGGATCGACTGTCCGGTGTAAAATACTGGGTTTGTTGTATAAAAGAGCCCTGTTTGATCTCCAATTTGTCCATAATTTATTTTGATTAAAACTAAAGTGAAACGCCAGATCAAAACTCTTTTATTATTTATCGTTCCATGGTTTGATGAAGTTCAAGGACATTGACAAAAACGAAAATATCAATGAAATATAAGAATAAAAATCGCCGCGGACCGGACACGCAAAGATTATCGGATATCAATTTGGCACCAAATTTAAACATGTCTTTGTGCAAAATACGATAGAGGACTTGATTTAGGTTTTTGGGAAATATTGAAACCTTTGAAATGGACAAATATTAAAAGCTTTTTCCTGATTAAGACAAATGGTTGAAAAGATCCACTATTTTTTTTTATTTCTCTGTGAATTTAAATAAAATACTTTGCTTTATTTATGTTAAAAAAAATCTACAAAATGTTTACTTCAAAGCAGATTTTTTGTAACCTATTTAGGGAAGCCTTCTCTTAAGTCTTTGACTTATTCCTCATTGGGGAATTTGATTTTAATTTCTATTTATTTTCACTGAAGTCTTAATTTTTTTTTGGAAAGAGATGGTGACCTCTGAAAACCTGTCTGGCTTTCAATTCCAAATAATATAAATAAGTATGCATTAAATGACTTTATAAGTTTTAGAAAAATTAGGACACAATTGACTAATTGAATAAGTGCCTTTCAGGACAAAAGGCCTGATGAATTTATATGAAGTAGGTCATTTGACCGTAGTATAATAAAATTCAGCTGAAACCCTGTTATAGCATCCAAGCAAGTGGAGGACCAAGTCAAGGAAATGAATGAGCACAATTTAGCTATGGAGGAAATGTCACCGAGTCGACCAATATATGGGGCAGATTATGATACTGATAGTGATGACGATGATGAAGATTATGGGGATGAGGGAAGGGTTTATAGGGTTATGTGTAGGGAGGGAATAATTGAAGAATAAAACATAACAAATTGCTTTAGTTGAATGCTTTATTAGTCAACAACACCAAAAAAAAATGTTATCGAAATATATGGGCTACCAGTTCTCAATTTGGGCCAGTGATGACATTACTTTGCCTCCATCCGTCGTCAATCAACATTTTCATATTTGAATTTTCTCTCATAATTTTGAGCCAAATTGAACCAAACTCGACATATATGTTCCTGATGGTACCTTATGATGTATGTGTTGTTGGTGCACTCGTATATTCAACATGGCTGCCAGAAGCAGATAATGCGTTCTGATGACCATAATCTACAAAAGAACTGTTTGCCAGTTAAAATGTTACAAGTCTAGCTAGCAAACTGTTATTACCATACCTGCCCCTAATAATGTACAAGTGAACTTATGACGTTACTTTGCCTCCATCCGTTGTCGATCAACATTTTCATATTTGGATTTTCTTTCATAATTTTGAGCCAAATTGAACCAGATTTGACATATATATGAACAAAGTATGTGTTATTGGTGCAACTCATAAATTCACAAGGCTACCAGGAGCAGATAATTTGTTCTGAAGACCATAAACTACAAAAGAACTGTTTACCAGTTAAAATGTTCTGTATTTCTGTTGTTTGGATGATACTCGGATGGTCCCTTATTAAGTAATTTTTGTGACAATTTCAAATTCAAGATGGCCACAACAACCCAACTTATTTAGAATGCATCCTAAAATATCTTTTCCTCTTAAACCACTTGGCTAAATGATCTGAAATTTGATATAAATCATCTAACGATGGAACCCTATAAACCTTTCACATTTCAATGCAGTCGAATAAAAAACACGGCTGCCACAGGAAAATCTTGTTTCTGATTGGCTGAATCCTGATAACCCAAGCCAGATCCGATACCAGGTGAGCGATGCAGTCTCAGCCCAATAAGTCTCTAGTTATTATTCAACTGCAAACATTTTGCAGTTATTTTATTGTATGATGCTGTCGTACATTTTGCTGTTGGTCAATGCATGGATTTATCGACCATTTAAACATATATTGACCGAGGACGAAGTCTGAGGTCAAATATACCTTTAACGGGTCGATAAATCCATGTATTGACCGATATTAAAAGGCTACAATTGCTAAATATCTTTTGTAACACTGGAAGAAAGTAGGCTATACAAATGTATTTGTTTTATCATTTTTCAATATTATTTAAATATTAAAATTTTGAAATTTTATGGGAAACTTGATTTTTTTTAAACTTTTTGAAAATTTTATCATTTTGAAATTATTTTGAAAATTTTGAAATTTTGGAGTGTTTGTTGAAATTTTTTGAAAATTTTGAAATTTCATGAAATTTTGGAGAAAGTGCAATTGGGTAGCACTCAACTAATTCCGTCAATGGCGGAAATAAACAAATGTTTTCCCGAAGTCAATGCATGATTTTTCAAGTCAATACATGTTTTTAAGGAAGACCATGTGACTATTTCTTGACCAATAAGGATGTTTAAATAATATCAAATAATAATAAAAATTGTTACCAAATGATAATGTTTGACAAATTTTTTCTAAATTCAATACAATGAAGCCTGGTACAGGATTATGGTTGGGATTTATTTATGTGATCTGCGAAAAAATTCAAATACTAATATTATTGAACATAAAACATCATCTTGTTTGGAGTGATTCTTCAATAACTGTTATAGTTGCTTCAAATGCTTAAAGGAGCATTAGTTACGATTTTGACCCAAACAAAATTTATATGCTTTGGAAATTGGTAAATAGCTTTAAGATGATGAAATAAAGGTAAATATTAGACATTAAACAGCTTATCGAACCACTTTCCGCACTTTACCATCGATTGATTATTTGCTTGCAAGCAAATAATTTGACCTCGCTTTTTCCGTATGCAATTGACCTTACTAGTGACAGGTAAAAACGAATAATTTGTATTTTATCGCTTATTAACTGCCAACTTGCATGGTTCTTTGTTTGTAATTAACACCGACTAAAAGCAGATTCATAAGAAATAAGTGCATTGTTGTACTGATTTAATGACGATTCGACAAACTCCGTAAACAATGTCGATAATTAATAAGATGGTGTCCATTTCTTGATCGATCTCAAAACACGACCAGTTGCACATTATTTCCCCGATAAGCGTACATTTCATAACATTTATATGTTACAGAAACACGTTTTATTAAAGCATCAATCATATCTGATAATTTTTATGAGTAACAAAAATTTACGATTTGGCAGATAATGCCCCTTTAACAGTTATTGTAAAACAAATGAAATATTGTTACACACAATAAAAAAAAAAAAACACAGAAAGCAACAACTTCCATCAGTGCTTTCAGCACTTTGATTTAATTGCTAGGCATTTATGTTTATACATGTATGTATGTAAATAAACAGTTCGATAGGTCGTAACATTAACCCGGTGTTGAGTATAAAATATCAATGTGGATGGATAAAAATGTGAAGCGTCCCCGTGCATTTTAACTAATTTTGAATGGCCAACACTCGCAAATGTGAACATATTAAACATGAGTACTATGATTTATGTCACAGAAATGTGAAAAAATTTAATCAAAAGTTCGTTTTGCTGAAAGTAGCTTCGGACAAAAAGGTCAACATTTCCCATAGCAATGTCGGGTTGCGTCCCCTTTAAAATGGCGCCAATGTTGTTTGTTATTGAACGAAATTAAACAAATCTAGGCCTCAATAGTGAACAATACCATCAGCATCAATATCTTTATGATGAACTACATAAAATATTTTCTTACCGACAAAGAGCAGATCGTGGCAGTATTAAAACATGAGAAATACAGTTGTAGATAATTACCGAATTGGTCGTCAGACTTTCGGTCCGGAGTTCCAGTAAACATTATCGGACCATGCTGATTTTTAACGGCCATGTCCGACGGTCCGACGATCCTTCGGAAAGACTGCTGGAAGAAATGATTTTATATTTGATATATGGCTTTGGCATGGTGACTTGTACCGTGTCTCCCCTTTCCAGATTTGCCGCACATCTACTTCCTGTTTACAGTGCAACTTAGAATTTTTCATGTTTGTCGTAATGAAAACTTTCGTAACGGTTATCTCAGCTTCTACTGGAAGAAATGATTTTATATTTGATATATGGCTTTGGTATGATGACTTGTACCGTGTCTCCCCTTTCCAGGTTTACTGCAATTCTACTTCCTGTTTACCGTGCGACTTACAAATGGAACGAGTGGGGGTATTCTTAGCACGACGTAGTGTGCAACATCTTGTTAAGTTTATTTTTGTCCAAGTACTTTATTTATCCTTTAATATTTAGGTAAGCAATCCAAATTGGTGAAGAGAATAAAGAAAGAGATAATACGAGTAAGAAGGAAACTGGCTCTTCAGAAGGGACAGAAAACAAGTGATATGGAAGATAGTGCAGATACAGGTTTGATTAATAGCTATTTTAAAAAGTACATATAAAAGGCTTACTGTAAGGGGTGTGATATTTATTCAATGCTGACTATTTTAACAGAAATTGTTATCTTGGTTTTGCTGATAAAAATTTTATTCAGTTTTGAACAAGAGTAGTAATATCCTGTTTAGGTTTATGTTGTTTAACGCCACTTTCAACAAGTTTTCAGTTATATCGTGGCAGTCAGTTTTATTGGTGGAGGAAACAGGAGTACATGGAGAAAGCCACTAATCTGTTGCAAGTAACTGACAAACTTAATCACATAATTCTTTATTATAGAAATCGGTAAATAAAGTCTTATTTCACAATATGCATGATTTGTTGGTGGTTTTTTTTATTTTCCAATACATAATCGCACAAAGGTCATGAAACAACAATCTAAAAAAAGAAAAGAGAGAAATGAATACAAATGAATTTATTATAATTATAAATATCATAACCAATAAAAATATATTTATGTTGAATTGAATACACTGATGTTGAGTTGTCGAGTGTGATTGGAATAACAATGTTTTAAATGAGTGTAGAGTCAAATCAATTATACCATGTGTTAAACTCCCATCAAGAAAATTAGTCAAAAATCCTTTAAAAGAATAAGAAATGAAAAGATCTTTGTTCAGTTTTCTCTGGATTAATCATAACAATGTACTGTTTTCTGACTTAGTTGAAAATTGGTTATTCATTTTACTCTTCAAAATTTTCAGGAACAGATAATGATTCTGTAGCTGAGGATACTCTGACTTCAACTCCTTTATCTCATCATCATAGAACTTCCTCGACCTCTAACCCAGAGAAAACTCCAGTAGGCAAAGGAACACCAGGGAGGGGAAGAGGTAGAGGGAGAGGACGGGGAAGAGGAAGAAAACCTAGTCACAGCAGAAGCGAATCAGAATCTGAACCTCCTCTACCAAGACATTTGGGTAAATAAGAGTCTGATCTGTCATATGCAAACAATAAAGTCCTTTTAAACATTTCCAATTTAATAGGGTCATAGTGATCGTATTGTAGTTGGATTTATGACTACCTATGCAATCAGTGCCTATCACCACTAACATTATGAGTTCAAACCCTGCTCAGACGAATGTACTCGATTCAACATTATGTGATAAAGTTTGTCAGTGACTTGCTACAAGTCAGTGGTTTTCTCCAGGTACTCCAGTTTCCTCCACCAATAAAACTGACAGCCATGATATAACTGAAATATTGTTTAAAGTGGCGTTACACTCCATAAACCTAAACCAACCAATTTAATAGAAAATTTATCATGTTGAAGGTTTCATAGATTCTACAATTGCTGACTGTTCAGAAGTTTCTTGCTTATCCCCCCATTTGAAAAAAAGTATGAATGATTGTTGGTTGCTTTATGTTCAACAGCAAATGGAAAAAATGTATGATTTAATTATTACTAGACTATTCATTTAGATAAATGACATATAAGAAAATTATCTTAAACATCTCGAGTTTTACATGCAAATGTCAATTTCACCAATGCCAACCCTCTAGAGAAAATGAAATGATACTTAGGCTAATTCATCAACTTCTTGTTTTCTTTGTAGAATCTAATATATTTACATTTATAGAGGACAGTGTGAATTAAGACTACAATGATCTTGTTATACCCCCACTCGTAGAGAGGGGGCTATATTGCAATCACCTTGTCCGTCCGTCCGTTCACTCTTTCGTAACAGATATCTCAGCTTCTACTGGAAGAAATGATTTTATATTTGATATATGGCTTTGGCATGGTGACTTGTACCGTGTCTCCCCTTTCCAGATTTACCGCAATTCTACTTCCTGTTTACCGTGCGACTTACAAATGAACGAGTGGGGGTATTCTTATTTTTCTTGTATTGACTTTCAAGTTGATGTTCTATTTGTATAAGTGTCCATGGTAACATATGACATATTTAGTACCATTTGCAGCAACTCAATACATTTTGACCAATATTTCTAGTTTCACTTTCTTATTTTTTAAATACTGCAGGTTTATTTTAAGTAAAGATTCATTTTCAAGAAGTACTGGTATGTGTATATACCAGTCATAAAGGCCCTATATAATGCATTCATGTTATTAATCTGAATAATTTTGAATTGTAGAAAAGAGGCGTTCATCTGATAGTTCTCGGACAACTGAATCATCTACATCTTCAACAAAAACAGAGGAAAGTGGTTCTTCATTAACTTTACCTTCTGTTGGTGTAAATAGACGTACTAAGGTGCTATTCAGCAAAAAAGGATTCAATTCAAAAAACAATTCAAGGTGTTCTAGTCCTGTATCAACCACACCAAACACCCCACCTACAAGCACACCTCCAGCAAGGAAGCCTGGTAGGCCACCGAAATCCAAGACTGTACATACTCATAGTGAACAAAATGATTCCCCACAGCCCCCAGTGTTAGAACCAATGAATGTGACGTCTCCCAGATTAAGGGGAGGTCCAGGCAGCCCTGCAGTAAGAAAGAGGTCCGCTAGTGCTATTGCTTCTCCCGATCGTGAATTGCGTCCTTCTCCACCAAAAAGGACTAGTTCTGTAGTAGAACCTTTACAATCTACATTTGCTGATCCTCCAGACTTAACTAAAAAAGACAGTTTCATGAGATATAGAGGACCAGATAATTTAAGAAGTTCATCGGAATCAGAAAGTTCATCTGTGATCAGTTCAAGTGACGATTCATTATCAGAAAGTTCTAGTGGCTCTTCTAGTAGTAATAGTCGCTCAGGTAAGACAACAAACACAAGTTTGTCAGCCATTAACTGTAAAGCATTGTGTATGGTGACTAGGGTCAGAAAAAAAGAATAATGTAGCCTGAAAATGTATTATGGTATAAAAAAAAAAAAATTGTACCAAATATTTATTGAGTTTCTGAAATCAAGGTTTTATTTTTAAAATTGGTTTTTGTAAATTTTAGAAACAAAGTATTCAATTAATATTTCAACTCTAAATATTCGGTCATAAAACAAAGGTATTCATCAAATTATGTAGGAATATTTATCTTGTTAAAAGAAATGTTCAAAGATGAACGTTTTTCTCTTATTGGAGCAAAATATTTGGAAATGAAATGTGTTGAACCTAGTCCAAACAGCTAGAAAATGGAGATTTGGGGAATTATATAAGGGGTTTCCTCTTTTATGATCAGTGAAAACTTTCATCTCTATGTTAAAGGCACTATTCTTTATATGTCTGAAAACACAAACCAGAAAAATAAATATTTGGTACAGTACAATGATTTTAATTTCCATATAAATATTAATATTGTACAAAAATGTTATTTATACATATTCATATAAAGTTTATAATTGAAAGCACTATTTGTATACAGAGGTATTTAGCTTATAAAATAATGCACAAAGCTGTTATTTTGTTTGGCTAGCTTTTTGAACACTTTAATTTTTGCTTGCTTTTTTTGTTGACATCTAATGAAACTTCAACTTCAAAGAAAGATATTTAAAAGGCTATTGCATTTGGATATAAATCAAATATTTAAATTAATAAACAGAATAATGTTTACTAGGTGTAATTTCACAAATCAACATAGCATACCTGTCTTCTAAATGAAAATTTGAATTTACTGGTCCGAATCAAATTCTTGAAATATTATACCCCCACTCCACCGGAGGAGGGTATACTGTTTTACCTCTGTCCGTCTGTTTATCCTTACGTCCGTCCCAAGATATTTTTCGTCTCATTTTTCCCAGCAACTATTGATGGCAGAAATCTGATATTTGGTCACAAGCTTCATATAGGTACCCCATATCGTGGGAAGCGTTTTTGGACCCGTCACATTCGTACTTCATGTTTGCCGACTTGGTTGGTTTTTATACACATTGAGCATATAGAACGGGGTATCATAAGTGAGCATTAGCTCATAGTTCATTTTGTTTTTATATAGTTTTGAAATAAACCTGAAAAATTTACTGGTTCGAACAAGGCTTTACAGGTCTAGTGCCGCAGGACCGGTGCTCATCGTGAGAACTGCAGACCCAAAAAATATTTATAAAATAGAAATTCTTGGTATGAATTAAGATAACCATCTTGTGAATTGCTAATTTCATCCAGAAAGAATAGCTGCTGTGCATGTCAGTAAACATAAAACAATTTAATGGAATCATAGAATTTTAGAATAAGAATAGAAGTGTTTTCAACTACTTTTACAATATATTTGGGCTTGTCTGTACTTTAAAACATTGAAATCAAACAGTGAAAATATTTTAATGCTTTATTAATTCACAAAATGATGAATCATTGACTGCATATTATTTTCTCCCTGAAATAAAACATTTTCAATCTAGAAAAAAGCACAACATTTGTAGTGATACAATGAAATTGATTACAAATCTAAATGAAATTGTTTATCAGGATAAAATGATGAATCATTGAATGCATAGTATTTTTTTCCTCTTGAATAAAACATTTTTGATCAAGTACATTTGTAGTGATGTAGTGAAACAATGAAATTGATTACAAATTTAATGAACTTGATTTTGTTATAAAAATAAAGACACACAACAGTTTTTTTTTTTTTTATGTTTTTGAAGTTGAAGAATCATTTATTTCAATTGTTGCCTGATTGATGCTTGATGCCTGCTTTATTTTTGTTTGTACATGGATAGATCATAATTCAAATGGCTTGCCAAAGTTGTCAGAAGATGGTGGTACAGAAAGTGATGGATCAAATTCTCCCAGTTCAGCTAAATATGGTAAGAGAATTTTTGGCTAGTTTCACCAGGAGTGTGATGGCTATCTTCAGTATTTTCACTCATATTTTTATTGAACCAGATTTTCTTAATTTTTGGGAAATGGAATGCATAAGTGTTTTCCCAAATCATTTATTTATTTATATCATTTAAAAAAAACAAAAAAACTGTACCATCAACAGCTAGAACTGCTGAACAGTGTTTCCCAATTCATTTATTTATTTATTTGATATCATAATTATTCTAAAAAAAAAATTAGAATTGCTGAATAATAAAAAAGGAAAAAAACAGAACATCAAATAAACATTTATTCCAACCAACAACTATTTTCTTGAATTAAAAATTTATTTAAAAAAATACAAGGGTGTTTTAACAGTGAATTACATGTACTTTGGTTGTTATATATTTAAATAATATACCATATATCATTTTGAATGCTTGACTCTATGTAGTGGATATGCTTGCTTTGATTTATACTGTAAATATGGATATTTCTTTAGGTTGTGAAGGCACAGACTTGCCATATCAGAAACATATGTCTACTTCCTTCACAAATTTATTTAGTGTGGAAGTAACCGTTGTGGTAATTTGGATTTTAAAATTTAATCAACAATTTAAAAATATTTCATCTAATAAAAATTATGTGTGTGAAGAATATTCCTAAATGTATATAAATTTCCATTTTTATGATGTTTGTCTCAATCAAAAAGAAAAGAGATTTTTTTCTTCAAAATGTCCATATCTACAGTACCTTATTTGCTGTTATTATTATTTTGATATTAAGTTTATAATCTTGAATTGCCTCTTTAGTTTAATCATGAGTTGCCTTTTTAGTTATGCTGTGTTATTTTGCATTACTATGATATTGTTATTTGAAGTTGACCATATGACATACACGTGTATTGCTACTCATTTTTGTTCTATTTAATAAGTAAATACAGAAAGCATGCCAGTTGATGGATATGTAGTTTATAATTTTACTTGGTATCTTTTGTTGTCTACTTTTATCTTCTTGTTTAATTTAAACAGTGCATGTTAATATAAATCTTCATTTTCTATTAATTGTAAGGAATTATTAACGATTTGATATAAATTATATTTACATGATGATCTATATAGATTTGTTTGCAACATTTTAAGGGTTGTGTGAAATAATAAACAAGACATGTAGAATGAAATGAATGTTATTATTTTACTGTAACGTGCATGAATATAAATTATATATATATATATGATATATAACAAAGAAGTAACCTGTATCAGATACTTGTAAACAACATTAATCATGAAAATGTCAGTAATACATATAGGTACTATAATTTAATATCTAGATTTTTATTGATGTCTTTAAGGTTAGGTTTTTGATTTGAATGTTAACAAAAGTGGTAATCAATATATTGTAACACACAATTTTGGACTATTCCAGAAATTCAAATTTGAAGCCAATTTGTTATTGACTGCCACTAATAGAATATTTTTCATTTATAGAAAAGAAAAGAAAACAAATTTCTAATTAGATATCCGGTTGTGTGACAGTTATATATTAATTTGAATGCTGCTACCATACAATATTATTTTAGAAAAACCTTTGAGATATGAAAAATCATTCATTGCATTTCTTGTTCCAGATTATACTGGAAGTTGATTTTTCTTTGCCTAACCAAAACATTAAATGAAAATCTTAATGTTGATTTATTAGTGTCTTGTGTACTGACTCTGTAGTTTTAGTAAAAATGTGTGTATAAATGCTAACACAATCACCATGTATCTTGTATATTGATAACCAAGCACCTTGTTTCATTTTCTCCTTGCAGTGCTTTCCCAAGCTAGTGATAGACAGCTGTAGCCAGAAGATATCAATAATCGGAAATTTATGCCAGCAAAAATTAATTCAATAAAAAATTTAACTAAAACTGATATTTTCTAAGAGCAAGCTGGCTGATCCTTATTAAGAAAGTCTCCATGTTTAGTGCTCTCTGCCAATTGGTGCAAGATTATGTGTAAACAAAATTGTATTATATATTTTTTTGGTGCTATTTTAAAGTAAAATGGTGCAAATTTAATTTGTCGATTTCTAATTTATTACGATTTTTGGTGCTAGTTGAATAAAAATCAGAGGGCGCTTATATAACTTGGAAATTTTCTTTAGATGTGGGAAATCACTGCTTTGCAAATGTATATCCTTTAAATTATGTAAATTTAAGGAGAAATATTTATGGTATTTTTTTTTTGTTACAATTTTTATCAAATTATTTCTGAAAATATTGATCAGGTTATTTCTGTTAATTCGTTTGAAAGCAGTGATTTTTTTAAATTGAAAAAAAAATATGATGTAATGTATTTCTCCTTTATGTAATACTAATTGTTACAACCATAACCTCAGCTTCAGATGCAGTTGGTGATGGATCTCGCTTGCATGAATGTTTAACTTTCCCTGCATGCTCAAATAGAACCAGCCAGCATGTCAAGCTTGCTTGTGAAGCAGACTGTGTGGAATTTTTTCTTTTGGATGATAAGAACGTGTTTTTGAAAAATAAAAAGCTTTTGAATAAAAATATTTTTAAAATCGTTGACGAGGTTAGTTCCTCAGAAAGTAATGTCAGAAAAACAAGAAGCCGTGTGGCAAAAATTTCTTCATTTCCCACTCCAATGGTTCATCAAAAGATAATAATCTCTTCTACAAAGGAGACAGATAATTGTGAAGCTAAATCATCCTATCAGTTGAGGCATAAAAAGCAGAGCAAACCAGAAGAGAAAAAATCAGAAAGTCATCTTCAAGGTGACATTCAAGACAAAAGCAGAAATGAGATAGGTATAGACATATTCTGGCATGCTTTTTTTTATTCAGGTTTGTTTGGCTTGAGTTTGTATTGGTTGTTGTGGGGTTACGCTTTTAATTATTTACTTTATTTTTAGATTATACTGTTTTCAATATAACTACTTATGTAACCAAAACAGATTTTTTACCAAATTGTAGTTTCTTTTCTTCCAAAACCTTTCTTTTTGAAAACAGTATGATCATGGTTATTTTCTTTTTTGAAAGTCAGAAATTAATAACATATAAATCCACTACGCACTTTCAATTACACAGTAATGTTTTGAGTGAGCCTTATTTGGTAAAGATGATAAATAATAAGATTTTTAATTTATTTGTTTGTTTTTATATACTATTTCATTAAAATATGTATCTAAGTTCAGTAGAATAAGGTACATGTAAAAGTCTTGCAACATGGTTGGTTTGATATACTGTAGAAATAGAATAGAACTTAAAACCAATACAATTCTCCTGCTGTAGGAGAATTTTACACTTATCAAAATATATTGCATGATATCTCACCATACTTAACTAACAAATAAAATGAATGTATATGAAATAAACAAAAGTTTGGTTGCATGATCAAAGGATATTGATTAGGGAGATTGATACATTGTTTGAACAAAATAATTTTGAAATGAAGATAAAACTTGATTTTGAATTAAATAATATTGGTAAGGTTGATTCCTATAAATAACTGCCTTTGAAGTAAATGTACATGTGCTGTAGTGTCCTTTCAAATTGAAAAAAAAAATAATTCATGTAGTTTAAAATACTGCCTTGTTATTTCTGTATTGTATATCACAATCACTGCTGTTTTTAACAGTACAAATAGGTAGCAAATTGTCAGTATCCATATTTTAATGTTTCTAACATGACTTTGTTGCCACATTTCACAGTGACTTCAATGTTTGAATATAAACATTGTGGGAACATGTGGTTGATTACGGTTTTTCCTCTTCCATCTCCTGTACTCCTGAATGATTTGTGAGCCCATTTCTATTGTTACATTTCAAAATCCTAATGCTAGTCTAATCACATTCTTAATAATCTGTTAATCGGCTAATAAGAATGTTGTTATGGAAACTACTAAATACACATCTGTTATGGAACAGACCAGAAATCGCAGTTTTTATATAAATTGACTTACATGTGATAGAGGAGGGAAGAGTTATCAATCACAGGTTAGACGATGGAATTAAAAATGAATTGGATTTTGAAATTAATTTAATTTTAGCTTGTGAATGTCATTTAGATATGGTTGGAACTGAAGACATTTGGAGTATTTAAATATAAGATGGTTTATTTCATATATATGGACAATTATTGTGCCATTTTAACTTTCCTTTAACTGTATTGATTTTAAGCATGTATGCATGAACAATTATATTTTTAACCACTAATTAACAAATAAAATTTAAACAAATATGAAACAAACATTTTAAATGTACTAATTTTTTTTTCATGATGTATCCACAGGTCTACAATGGAAAAAATGTATTGTTAAAGCTTTTAGTTGTAAAATATATAGGAGTAGTCAGATATATGGTATTATATTTAGATTTGTGAATCTGCCTGTTTATATTTAATTCTGGTTTATTCTATATTCTTACAGGAAGAGCCAGGCGAAGTACTAGCTGTGATTCAGAGGAATTAATCCCTTTAGAACCACTTGATCTGGTATGGGCTAAGTGTCGAGGTTACCCATGGTATCCTGCTTTGGTAAGAATTTCAAGACACTTCATTAAACGAAAATATGGTAACATATGGTAACGCAAGAAAAAAGTAAATCCATAAATGTTCATTAAAGGCATACAAGCTGTCAGAATTAATATTTTTTTATGTTAAAAGTTGCCAATATTCGATGTTTTATACTATATAATTGCAGTTGAAATTTTTCATATCATACGTAAATAGCCTAGAACGAAGGAAATGCGTCGCTGTTTGATTTTCTTGCATCCAGTCAAGACTCCAATGTTTACCCGGCACAATATTGATCAATATTCATACATTCATGAATATAATCATATGACCATTGATGACCTACACAGTGACCTCATTCGGTAAAGCATTTGCACATGTGCAAAATTGTGGGCTGAGGAAAAAGCACATGTCATACAATATGTTTGAGTTTGTTTTTATTGATTTCATCACGTATTTACAATTTTAAGTGTCATTCTTAATACCATTATATAATATTAACTGATTACCCTGGGATCCAATTTCATAGATATATTTCTTAAATTATATTAATTCTAACCAATATTTACCTGCAACACGTTTTCTGGTTATTTATAGCAGTTATCAGTGCCCGGTAAACTTCGGAAAAGAAGCTGGCTTATAATTAGGTTTGTTAATGGCGATTTCATCAACAGACACTCAAATTCTTTTCATTAATTACGACATTATAACATATTTTTTAAACCTGGCTTCTTGTTCGGAACATTTTATTGGTATAAAACATCGAATATTGGCAACTTTTAATATAAACAAAAAAAATCAATTGTGAAAGTTTATATGCCTTTAAATAAACAAGGTCAAATACTAATAGGAGTTGGATTTACATTTATGTCTACCACCACTGAAGCACAGTCAAACTTGCCTTAATGGGCATCTGTTGTAAATGGACAGTTTAAAACCCCCTGATCATATTTACATATTATTTAAACTAAGCGGCCACCTCTTTTACATAGTTAACGGTTACTCAATGTTTATCCCATCACATCAGTTCAATGGTCACTTTTCATCCTAGATTTTGGTAGGGTATTAAAATATTCAATAATAAATTATTCTTAATTCCTTTCAAAAACTTGGTTGTATTATAAAGCGACTACCATTTTTCCATTCAACTACATTCTGGTAACAGTAGAGGGCAAATTATTAAGTACCAGAACTTACAATAATGACAGTTGTCTAATGCAGATATTTTTCCTTTGTCCCAAAGGTGACGGTTGAATACAAATCTGACTGCATGTGTTAAAGTTTTTGTTGGTGACATGTAACAGGTTTCTGGTTTTCTCCAGTAAATGCTGTATCCTTCATCTGACATCAATACAACTTTATATTACACTACAATGTAACTGAAATATTGTTGAAAAAACATAACTAACTTATTAAAATAAAAACAAATGAATCGGTTGAAAAGTGGAAATAATGTGGTTTTTAACACTGATATATAAAAGTATATAAATGTGCTGCTTTACTTACTTATGTTTGGCAGTGCTTGGAGCAAAATCAACGTGTGCATAATGATTGATTGAGATTTATGTATTTAATTTTAGATAATTAATCCAAAAATGCCAAAAACTGGTTATTTCCATAATGGAGTACCTATCCCTGTTCCACCTGAGGATGTTTTGGCTCTACAGAGGAAATATGATGAACCTGTCTACCTCATACTGTTCTTTGACACTAAACGTACCTGGTAAGTTCTTGTCTACTGAAAATATCTGATTCCATGAAACTGCTTGTGCCAACCTGATAGGACCCAAACTGTATACAAATGACAGATAATTTAATACTGAAGCAGGCTTTGGTGAACCTCTAGTTTCTAAAATGTTGTACCTGTTGACTTTTTTTCACAATTTTTTTTTTAAAGTTTGATAAATTTTAATACTTGTGACCGATATTTAGAAAATTCTCTTTTTGTCAAAGTTTTCTTTCATGTCATTGATTAAAGTAGATGCTAATCACTTGTTGGTAAACCAAAGAACACTTGAAACTGTTTTATACAATGTTAGGAGGATAATGGTAGGCAAAAGCTTGGTAGTAATTTCTGCTTATTTTAGTTTTAGCAATTCATTGACATTGAGGAAGTAGATTGCTAGGTAAATTAACATATAGTGATGTTTCATAGGAAATGATCCTATTTATATTCTGTTTTCAGGCAATGGCTTCCAAGAAATAAACTGGAACCACTTGGTGTTGACTCTGGCTTGGACAAAGCAAAATTGTTAGAGAACAGAAAACCAAACGTCAGGAAGGCTGTGCAGCGTGCATATGAAAAAGCCATTTTACATAGGTGCAGTGTCACAGGAGAACCCAATCCTTTATCTGGAGACTCAGAAATAGATGAAAATGAATGAAAATTTGAAATCCTGTTTTACTCTCTTTTACTGTATTGTTGACCTCTTTGTAAATGAAGCCAGTCTACTTTCATCTTGACAAAATGAATTTGTTCAATTTATTTATATAATAATATCGTAATACTTTTGATTTTCAAAACAAACAAAGAATATGACAAAGCAGATAAAAATCTTTGTATGAATTGGGCATAACTCAAAGCATGCTTTTATTAAGAGGTCAACCAATGGGAATTTGATGTTCTATTCTGTTCATTTATCCTGTAACTAGAAGAAATTGTTATTTATTTTCAGTCAGTTTTAGCTCACCTGACCCAAAGGGTCAGGTGAGCTTTTGTCATCACTTTGCGTCCGTCGTCGTCGTCCGCAAACTTTTCATACTTTCTTCTTCTTCTTTGAAACCACTGAACTGATTTGGACCAAATTTGGCAGAAATGTTCATTGGGAGGTCCTCTACTAAATTTGTTATTTTGGTGCAGATCGGAAATCCAACATGGCCACCAGGGCCAATAATGTGTTCTGATTGGTTGAAACTTTGAAAATCTTCTTGTCAGAAACTACTTGTGCCGATCGCATATCCAAGATGGCCGCCATGACTCGACTTAGTTTAACATTGGACCCTATGGGAATTTCACATTTTCATCTTTTTTTCTGAAACCACGCAACAGATTTGAACCAATCTTGGCAGAAATGTTCATTAGATGGTCATATACAAGATTTTTGTTTTTGGCGCTGATCGGAAATCCAACATGGCTGCCAGGGCTCATAATGTGTTCTGATTGGTCGAAATTTTAAAAATCTTATTGTTAGAAACCACTAAGCCAATTGAATTGTGACTTTACAGGAATGATCATTGGGTGATCCTGTACTAAACTTGTGAATCGTTTGCTGATCGGAAATTCAAGATGGCCGCCATGACTCGACTTAGTTTAACATTGGACCCTATGGGAATTTCACATTTTCATCTTTTTTTTCTGAAACCACGAAACAGATTTGAACCAAACTTGGCAGAAATGTTCATTAGATGGTCATATACAAGATATTTGTTTTTGGCGCTAATCGGAAATCCAACATGGCTGCCAGGGCCCATAATGTGTTCTGATTGGTCGAAATTTTAAAAATCTATTGTTAGAAACCACTAAGCCAATTGAATTGTGACTTTACAGGAATGATCATTGGGTGATCCTGTACTAAAATTGTGAATCGTTTGCTGATCGGAAATTCAAGATGGCCACCATGACTCGACTGAGTTTTAACATAGGACCTATGGAAAAACTGTTTAAAAGTCTTCTCCTCTGAAACTAGCAAGTCAATTTAAAGCAAACATGGCATGTATGGTCCTTAGGTGGTCAACTTTCAAAATTATGTCCTGTGAGCCCGACCTCCATCCAAGATTGCCGCAGTCAGCGGACATAGTTTTAACATAGGACCCTATGGGAAAATTGTTTAAAAGTCTTCCCTCTGAAACCAGTCAGCCAATTTAAAGCAAATATGGCATGGATGGTCCTTGGGTAGTATACTTTTAAAATTGTGTCCGGTGACTACTACCTCCATCCAAGATGGCTGCCATGAGCAGACATAGTTTTAACATAGAACCCTATGGGATTTGAATAGTAACTTAGATGTATTCGGCATGCAGACATTCTTAAGAGGGCTTAATTATGTCAGGTGAGTGATACAGGCTCATGTGAGCCTCTAGTTTTATTTAAAAATACTTGATATAAAGTTTGAAAAAAAATTGTGGTGATCATATCTGAGGTCAAGTACATGTAGATATCATGAGAAGGAACTTTGTGATTTGATTCAGCTTATCTATGAATGAAATCAATTTTTATAGAAGATATAGGGCAATTCATTACAAATTGATATACCTGATTTTAGGTATATTCTCTCTCCATTTTTTGTTTGTGGAATTGACAAAGGTGGCAAAAGAGGTGCATTTATTTATCAAAAGGTTATGAAAGATGTTAATAAATTTGACGGGCAGTGAAATCTCCAAAATTGATGGATTTTTTTCAAATGTCATGTGTACTTCTGGACTTCAAAATACCACAATTTTATAAATAAAGATATTTTTAAACTTGGAAAATTCTGATTTGATTGTGTAAAATTTATTGTTGCAACACACTTTTTTTTTTAATATCAAATGATGTATGAATGTTTTCTTCCAAGAGTTTAAATTTTAAAGATTTTATGTTTTGTTGTTTTAATAAATTTGTTATTTATGTTGTAAGAATTTAAAGTTGGGAGAAAGGTGTGTTTTATGTTACAGACCAGGGATAGAGATGAAATACAAAACATTTTTTGTTTTATATTACTTTGTGGTAGAATAGGGATAGAAGTGGCATACAAAAATGTCCTTTATTTTATGTAATGTTTAATTTTAATGGCATAAACATATCTTGTTGTGTTTAAATACTCCTAGCATGTTTTTTTTTTTTTTATTCCATAAATCAAACAAATTCTTATTAAAAAATAGAAATAAAAATTGAAAATCTGTATTAGATGATGAACTTCGCAATGAAATAGAAATTTAGGGGTTTGGTTTATGGTGTTTAATGCCATTTTCAACACTATTTCAGTTATATCGTGGCTGTCAGTTTTATTGGTGGAGGAAACTGGAATACAGAGAAAACCACCAACCTGCTGCAAGTCACTGACAAACTTTATCACATAATGTATCGAGTACACCTCGTCATGAGTGGGATTCGAACTCACAAAGTTAGTGGTGATAGGCACTGATTGCATTGGTATTTGTATATCCAACTACCATACGATCACGACCATGACGACCCCTAATGAACTGTGCAATGAAATGGAAATTTAATGTGAAGAAAGAGTGCTATTATTTATATGTTTATGCAAGTTTTTTGTATGATTACAGTTAGGTTGTTTGTCTTCCACTGAGTTTACCATTTCCTCATTTCATTTTTTTCATCTGCGTTGCAGAGTTAACATAAAAGGATCATTATCTGTCATCTTGCCATGATCATAATATTGCTAATTCAAAAATTACTCTTGCCACACTTAATTGAAGTTCAACAAAATTTTACATTTACATTCTTATTACCTACAGATGTGCAAATTCTATTTATTTAATGTTTTTAGATTTCCACATCACCACTATGTTTTGACTTGGTCATAGTAGTATTTGATACATATTTTTGTTAATCCTTAACTGCTCTAGTTTTCAACAATACCACATTCCTATCTACTGTTATGCATGTTCCTATTTTATATTCCTGGAATTTATTTCTTTCCATATGCTGTGGAAATGAACACACTTCAGCTTTGACCATTTATGCTTGAAAGGGGGACAGATAACCTGTCTTGTAGAGATATTTAAATTTTAGTAAACCTGCTTTTCATACATTTCATGATACATGTGAAGCCACAAAGATGACTAATTTATTTTTGTATTTCAACCTGTGAAAAGTTTTTTAAATTTGAGTATTTGAAATCCAGTGTTTCATACATGTCTATTTCACATAATAAAAAAAAATGAAAATAAACAAAAAATTCTGGGACTTCTATGTGGAGATTTCTGTAAAATTATCAGGCTATTATTTTACTTGAATGTATTTTAATAAAGAAATACAGATAAGGCCATACAAAGTTAATTTCTTGGTTCTCAGGCCCGCCCGCATGTGAAAATTCGTCGCCGCATTGCCGATTTTTTTTGCAAAAATAGTATAGAAAAAAAAAATTTAAATGCGGTAGCGCTGTCCGTACGGAAAAAACAACCGCATCCGTTTTTCTCTTATATCGCGTGGTCGGTGAAACGCTTTAAAACGCATCATGCTTAAATGAGATTTAAAGCATCGTTATGACAATGTATAAATAAAAAACGTGTTTCCGTTTGACATTTAGACAAAATGTCAATCGTTTCTGTGCAAATTCGGCACAAATGTTTGCCAGTTTTACCAGGAAACATAATAGGGGGCTTCTCCGAAGCTTGTACCTTATTGGAATTGTTTACGGAGATAAA
>MJUT01046549.1:1712644-1730849 GCA_002080005.1 Gigantidas platifrons | reverse complement strand
TACTAAACTTGTGAATCGTTTGCTGATCGGAAATTCAAGATGGCCACCATGACTCGACTTAGTTTTAACATAGGACCTATGGAAAAAATGTTTAAAAGTCTTCTCCTCTGAAACCAGCAAGTCAATTTAAAGCAAACATGGCATGAATGGTCCTTAGGTGGTCAACTTTCAAAATTATGTCCTGTGAGCCCGACCTCCATCCAAGATTGCCGCAGTCAGCGGACATAGTTTTAACATAGGACCCTATGGGAAAATTGTTTAAAAGTCTTTCCTCTGAAACCAGTCAGCCAATTTAAAGCAAATATGGCATGGATGGTCCTTGGGTACTATACTTTTAAAATTGTGTCCGGTGACTACTACCTCCATCCAAGATGGCTGCCATGAGCAGACATAGTTTTAACATAGAACCCTATGGGATTTGAATAGTAACTTAGATGTATTCGGCATGCAGACATTCTTAAGAGGACTTAGTTAAGTCAGGTGAGCGATACAGGCTCATGTGAGCCTCTAGTTAACACAAAAGATCCTGGGTATTGTTGTAGTCCTTCCCGATTTCAAACAAGATGCACTAAGGTGCAAAAATAGGTACATTTTCTACTTTTTTGCTCGTGAAGAGTTCATTGTTCATCTGATTTTTATCTCTTCAATGAATTCCTTAGGAAAAATGGATAACGTTTTTTACATAAGTCTCAGTCCAAATCTTTTACAGAAAATAACAAAATGTAATAATGTTTAAAATAGAAAGAGGTTGAAAGTTATGTACATCAATGTTTGAGAAAAGAGAGCTAAAGTCAAGACCACTCAAGATAGTAAAGCGGTCTCTTATCATATGTCGCCAGTGAATGGTTGGTTTGGTTTATGGTGCTTAATGCCACTTTCAACAATATTTCAGTTATATCGTGGCGGTCAGTTTTATTGATGGAGGAAACTGGAGTACCTGGAGAAAATCACCGACATATTGCAAGTCAGGGAACAAATTTATCACGTAATGTTGTATCGAGTACAACTCGCCATGAACGGGGTTTGAACTCACAACTTAGTGGTGGTAGGCACTGAGGTTCAAATTGATATTAAATGGCCTATGATAAGACTATAACATTAAATTGCTTTTTTTCTTAATATTAACAGTACAATGTTGTTATCCTTGTTTCTTTTAGTCAAACCAAACGAAGGAGATTCATATCCGCTGGGAGCATTAGCTATAAATACAATAGTCCATAATGTTGAAAAATTTCCTGGACAAGGTGGGTCAATCGCTAAGTCTGCTGGTTCATATGCCGAATTAGTGCGAAAAATAGGAAATGAGTGTGTTGTTAGAATGCCATCCAAGAGGGAAATGACTGTATCACAGACATGCATGGCAAGCGTTGGAAAGGTTTCAAATGAAGAACACGGTTCAATACCAATCGGATCGGCATGGCGGAAAAGATGGTTAGGAATTAGACCAAGAAGTGGATTAAAGAAAAAGAAAACAGGATATCATGGGAGGAAAATTAGGCCTATTAAACCAAACGTGGTTTACGATAAACCAAAAGCTCCGAAACAAGAAATTTATAGATTTACTGTTTGAAATAAAATATTCAGTCGTTTTTTTAAATAGTGTTTCAGTTGAATATTTCCAATAGAAAGGCAATCAAAGGCTCTTCTTCTAACAGCTAATTATTAAATCACTTTGCATTAGGTTTATGGTGTTTAATGCCACTTTCAACAATATTTCAGTTATATTTGAAAGATCCTGGGTATTGTAGTCCTTCCCGATTTCAAACAAGATGCACAATGATTGCTAGTGTAAATTAATATTTTAGATAGTCTGTTTGATGGAGGAAACCTGAGTACCCGGAGAAAACTACCGACCTGTCGCAAGTCACTAACAAACTTGATCACATAATGTTGTATCACCTGAGCGGGATTCGAACTCACAACGTTGTGGTGATAGGTACTGATTGCATAGGTAAATTGTAAATCCAAGACGGCCCCTTGACTCAACTTATGTACATAAATATGTATAAAGTAAATCTACAAATAGTACATTAATGTTTTAATAAATAAAAATATTAACAAGAAGTCATACATCACAGAAAACATCCATCACTTTCATTCAGTAAAACTCCACAACACAATGATCAGAAAGTTGCTGAGTTGAGTATAAATAGTCTTGTTTCCTCTTTCTTTATCCAGCGAAGAAGTTTATTTATTGCTCCAATGGCTGTGTGTTTTGTTATCAGTGGCCCAAAGACTGCATACAATTCAAACTGTTGTGTAACCTAAAATAGATATTGATAAGGTTTTATACTTCTTATACCAGTAATTGTTACAATAATCTATTGGTATATACCATGATAAGAATTACCTTTCAAGTAGTATCAACACTAGTAATCTCTTAAAGAGGTCTGTTACTGTAAATAAAGGTTTGGTTTGGTTTTATGGTGTTTAACACCACTCTCAACAATATTTCAGTTATATCGTGGCGGTCAGACTTATTGGTGGAGAAAACCAGAGAACCTGGAGAAAACCACAGACCTGTCGCTATTTGCATGGTACAGTACTATGCATTTGTTTATACAATGCAAGTCATAAAATAGACAACTCTTGCCAAACTGCTCTGATTAACCATTTTGCACATCACTATAATTAAGAATGAAAATAACTTAGTGCAGGTGACGGACAAGAGATTTCAGTAAATTTGTATGTAAATGCACATCTTTTTATCTTAATAAGAAAACAGAAAATCTTAAGATCTAATTCCATAATAAATTGATGATCGAAATTGATCAAGGACTATCTAAAATATTAATTTACACAATATGCATATCAAGTTTTCTTTGATTTTCTGATACATGTAACTGACAATAGACAGAGAAGAAAAAGACATATCTTCCCTATATAACTGACAATAGACAGAGAAGAAAAAGACATATCTTCCCTATATAACTGACAATAGACAGAGAAGAAAAAGACATATCTTTCCTATATAACTGACAATAGACAGAGAAGAAAAAGACATATCTTCCCTATATAAGTAATAACTGACAATAGACAGAGATTTCATAACAAAACCTCAAAAAATGACCGAGACTAATAGAATCTAACATCGGTGACAGGTCAAGATCGAGAAATCTCAGACACCCAAGGGTAAGATTTCAATCGTTCTCTGACGAGGCTTACCCGAGGGTGTCTGAGATTTCTCGATCTTGATCTGTCATCGGTGTTTGATTATTTTTCTTACACAGACATCCCCCCCCAAATTTTGTTGTTTTCTTTGCAGTGAAATTCTGTTAGGATGTGTGTTATTCGGTCACATATCATGAAATGAATATATTTGGCAATGAACAAGCACATCACTTTTTTATAGAACAATTTGACTAGGTAAATCCACATACTTTTATTCTCACCGACATTTCCCTGACCTACATTTGACTTGTGTTTATATATTTACATGTACTGTGTAGTGTGTATATGCGAAGACGACCACATCACAACCATCAATGAAATAATACACAATGTGAAAGAAACACCAAATCACGAACGCTTTTTTTAAACGAACAAATCAACACAAACACTGTTATTAGAAATGTATGTCATTTCACTGTGATGTCAATAACTCGGTCAGCTGATTGATTCAGTGAACAGGAAATCGATAAGTGCCAACTGTTGACAAAAATCATATGCAAACACGCAAACAAATGACACAACATTAAGAGTTTTAAAAGATAGATTAGACTTTATTTTGTAAAGCATATTTTATTTTAATCACATATACAAACAATATTAACAAAGGATCACAAGCAGAGTTATAAATAACACTGAAAAATCTTGAAGCGACGATTACTTTTGGCGGGTAACAGGGTGTGTAGCTTGTCTTCCACAGGGGGGTGTAAGACAGAAAAATCTTTTTCCATGAAAATTGAGAACTACTTTATCCTCGGTAAGAAATCACTTTGCATTGATTTGAAAAAAAAAAAAACTTCTCAGGATTTTAATTTGGCAGAGAGAAGATTTCTGAATATTCTTTGACATTACAATAAGATCACCCCACCAAAGGTCACCCCTCTCATCAGGCAAGATTTCTAATGCAAATTACTACTAAATTGCCCCCTTCAATAGAAGCCACCTCTATCAAAATGCCACCTTTTCATTGCAGAATGGGTGGCCTTATAACAGGAGGACTGAACTGACCTTTGGAAAGGAAATTACATGCATGGTTGGATTTAAAGTTGCGAGTTTAATTTCAATCAATGACGAGGTGTCGGGATATAAATAAAATTGTCAGTAAATTGCTTAGGTCTGTGGTTTGCCTCTATCAATAAAAATAAGAACCACGATTCAAGTGACATATTGTTGAAAGTAGGGTTAAAACCCATAACCATAATAAAGCTCAGACTGGTTGCTAGAAAAAATTGCAAATTAGAATTTCTGAAATCGTGAATCTAATAATTTATATGAATTGTCCAAATAGTTTGATCGAAAACATCAGTGAAAAAAAACAAGCTTAAATAAAATATATAAAAAAAGAGACGGTGAGCTTTTTATATAACATGCACTTTTATATAAAAAAAAATCTAGCATTCAATCTCTCACATATTCATAAAAAAGATGTCATAATCATCAAATTTAATCAGCTTTCAGCATTTCAAAGGTGATATATAGGTAAGCAAAAAGCATGTTACCGAAAAATTGATGAGAAATATGCATTATATTTGTTTTACATACCCCTACACTACCAATATTTGTCTGCATACAAAGGAAATTCATTTAGCATTCATTTTAACTTCAGGACTTGTTTCATTTAAAAGTTAAGTACAATAGTTCCCCTCTTATAAAGGCCATCCCTCTTATCAGGCCAAATTTCAAAAGCAACAACACAGTAAAATACTAGTAAATTCATAAATTGCCCCCCTCGAGAGGTCACCTCTCTAATAAGGACACATTTCATTGCAGAAGGGGTGGCCTTAAATAAGAGAGGGATTACTGTACTTATATTTTTTATCGCTAATTTTTTTTTATTGAGAATTTGATTGATTAATTGGTTGTTGTTTTAACATCAAGTGACCAGTATTTCAATTATATTATATTAACAACAAGCTTACAATCAATAAATCATGTAGGTAACAAGGGCTAGTCAGTTTTATTGGTGGAGGAAACCAAAGTACCTGAAGACAGCAAGCAAGTCACTAACAAACTTTATTACATACTGCTGTATCAAGTTCACCTCGCCATGAGGCAATGAGGTGTCTGGCTCCATATATGCATGTTTTGATTACCACATTCTGTAAAGGTGGAGATAACAGATGAGTGCAAAGAATGGGACATTCTTTAAAACAAAATACAAGAAAATCATTTACATTCTATCCTTGGGGCATTTTGGTTTTTTGTGTGTATATACATACCCATCCTAATAATGTTTCATGTTTGCCGACATGATACAGAATTTTCAGCGGTCTAACTGAGGTATGAATCCTGTTGTGTAGGTACAGATATAAACCAAACAATCGTTCTTGTTCCTCATTGGACAGGTAAGGAGCCTCTAATTCTGGACTTGTATACTGTGCCATACTGCGTGATTTATACAGAAAGTGTCGGAGATCTGTAATACCACACTGTTGACAACTGTAGCTTGTTTTCACCAGAGAATCACTGATGGCTTGTAAACCGTTGTATTTGATTAATCTCTGAAATTATTAAATATGGCATTAGTTGCATTAATTCTGTCAAACTATTGTTCATTTTCTACATGTGAAGTAACATTTAGACAGATTTCAAAGTACAATGAATACAATTACCAGTAATAATGCAATTCATAAAACAGAACACATAAATAGGAGTGCACTTACACCTTCATTGTATTAACTATTTTTATCTAAATCTCATCGTTTCAAATAAAAAATGGAACTGTCAATTTCTTATTAATTTTTACAAGCAATCCTTCTTGTGACACAATGAAAAAATAAAACTAATATTGTGCAATCTTCTTGCACAATATGTGAGGAGACAAACAAATCTTGTTTCATGTTAAAATTCATATAAATTGATTGGTTTTTTTTATGCCAAGAACCAAGTAGAATGGTATTTTAAGGATTTAATGTGGTTTTGATATTCAGAAGTCAATTAAGTATTAACAAATGATTATCTGATATCTCGTCTGATAAGCATTTCTTCTTGTCTGATAAACATTTCTTCTTGTCTGATAAGCATTTCTTCTCTTCTGATAAACATTTCTTCTTGTCTGATAAACATTTCTTCTTGTCTGATAAACATTTCTTCTTGTCTGATAAGCATTTCTTCTTGTCTGATAAGCATTTCTTCTCGTCTGATAAACATTTCTTCTTGTCTGATAAACATTTCTTCACGTCTGATAAGCATTTCTTTTTGTCTGATAAGCATTTCTTCTCGTCTGATAAACATTTCTTCTTGTCTGATAAACATTTCTTCTTGTCTGATAAGCATTTCTTCTTGTCTGATAAACATTTCTTCTTGTCTGCGCTTCAATACACATTCTACAAGAACTTAATAGACCTAAAAAATGTCTTGTGTGGATGAGTATAATATTCTTTTTTACAATGTTTTCTTCTTTGATCTCTTAATACATTATAATTAAGGTAATTTCTTCTTTAAAATTGTTTTATTATAAATGCTGAAAATGCAAATGGCTATTCCATTAAAAGCTGGTCCGCATCTGTGTCATCTCAAGTGTGGTATATTGCAGGTATTAACCCTGATCGGGTCAAACTATAGACTATAAAACTGGTCATTTAATTTGTATAAATAATGGTATGTCATGTATGTATAAAAGTATCCATACCTCCTGTATTTTTTTCTTGCATTCTGACAATATGAAGAATGACTCTCTATCTACCGACAGCAGCAACATACATGTTTGACAACCTTCATCTAAATATGATATGTGTGCTTGGAGAAAACCACTGCAACAAAAAAATATATATATACATATATTACTATTTTATTTTATATATATTTGTCTATTAGTGTCCAATTTTAACTGTAGACTTTTTATTATTTACAAATGGATCATTTCCACTATCCTTTCATTTCAAGCTTAAATGTAGGAAAATATCCTTTGGCGAGTTATTTATGAAGTAAATATGTTATAGGTCAACATGACTAGGTTTTTGCTGAACTAGAAAATATTATAAATATATTTTGTACACATGATCATAATGATGGTATGTAATAATGTATATAATTGCAACTTGAGAAACAAAACAAGAATGTGATATACAAATACCAGGTACCTAAACAAAATTTATAAACAACTTTGATTCTAAGCTCACCTGACCTGATCATTTCCACTATCCTTTCATTTCAAGAATAAATGTAGGAAAATATCCTTTGGCGAGCTTTTCACAGCGAGTACAAATTAATTTTATATTTACCGACAATGTATGCATATTGTGTTTATTCTGCAATGTCAAAAAGCCCAAAACAAAAACCAAAATCGTCTGAAAATATCGGAAACTAGTGACGTTATAATCATTTTCAATGGTGTCCTCTGTGAAGTTTGAATTTACATTTTTTATGTATACTGTTACTATTTCGTACGTACTTGTCGCTCTTTATGAATCAGGTACCAGGAGAAGTTTTATCAGGTCCATGTCTAAATAACACTTAAGTTTATTTGACCACTTTTATTATTACTCAAAATCACACAATTGCAGGATAATACCACTTTAACGATACAATCCTTTAAAAGTCAAAGTTAATATGCAAAATATTGTGGTTACCAAGGTAACATAATTCAAAAGTGTCTAAGCATTCTGATATATTGTGATTGTACATTTATTCAGTGGTACCAATTTTCATGGTTTATACAAAATGCATATTATAGTTCTATGACTTCTTTTTTGTGTGGTATCAAACACTGCAATTCACAAATTAATGGAAATGTTGTAGTTCGTTGGATTTTAATTTTCATGGCTTAATTTAAGTGAACCTTGAAATCCATGAAAGTTAGTGTCCAACAATTAATATTACTTTTACAGAATACAAAACATAATGTAAGATTATGCTGTTTAACACCACTTTCAACAATATTTCAGTTATATCGTGGCATTTCTAATGAAGGAGTAAGCTTACCTAGAATCAAACTTTGGTAGACATATTGGGGTCCATGACTCGGCAGCTTTGAAAGACTCAGAAGCATTAACAAGATTGATGATCAGATGGAGGTCCATTGGATGGAGATAATATTTTTTCATTCGTACCAGCGTTACTAATTGGTTATTGGCTAAAATAATTGCAAATACTAAATCCTGAAAGGAAAATAGAAAGATAACAAAAATTTAATTCTGTTTTTACTATAATTGGTAGATTTACAAAAAAATAAAAATAAACATGCAAAATTTAGCTAAGAAAGCATTTTAGTAAAATGTGTGCTTGTATAAATCAACCTTCTTTCTGGACAATTTGCATGGTCTTAATAAATCTATTTCAACAGTTCAAATAAACATAAATGCTGTTTCTCTACTTTATTTTGTTTCTAGTTGTAGAATTGATAGTGCTTTATGTTTATCAACCCCCTCCCAGAGGGTGTGCCGGGGTAGAATAGGCACCAGGTTTCTCCGTCCTAGAGGCACTAGTCCTCTAAAAGGGGTCGACCCCACGGGAACCCCGAGATATAGAAATGGGACCAAGAGCTACTTCGGCTTGAAGGGGCATCCGTCGGTTGTGCAGGATGTATAAATTGACAACCAACCGTCCTTCGGATGAGATGTAAATAAAACCGAGGTCCCGTGTTGAGAGATTGTCACCCTCTTCGCACGTTAAAGAACCCAGTGTAACAGTGGTCCATAGGAGACCTGTTACACTGGCAAAATTCTCCGTCCCTACTCATCACATTTCCTTGTTTTATTTATTTAACAAGTATTGTGTATGATTCCTACCTTTTCCCTAAACTTTAATTTTATTCTTCATTTAATTTTTTTTTTTTATCCATTTTATTATTTAATTTTTTGGCCTTTTTTATGATGGAAATATGATAATAAAATCTAGATATCCAACTCAGCAAACCCATCACATTTCCTTGTTTCGAGCCCCGTGGCGTTTAAATTATTCTCGTCCTGAATATAGCTGAAAAATTGCTTGCTGGATGTTAAACATCAATCAATCAATTTATGTTTATCCATACCCGTTAGTGAGTGAGTGATGCCAAAAAGTGCAATTTTTTTTTTTAGCTATATCATGGTGAGAATAAGCTTCATTGTACTTTCTTACAACTCATACAAGCCTATCACCAATACGGCATGGGTTCTCGCTCGGCTCTGTAAATTACAAAAAAGGGTGCACTCGACTCGCAGCCGCAAGTGATAAAGTTTACCAGTTGCTTGCCCATGGTCGGTGGTTCTCTCTGGGTACTCCGGCTTCCTCCACCACTAATACTGGTCACCATGATATAGCTGAAATATTGTTGAAAGTGGCATTAAACACCAAAAATCAAATCATTGTACTTTCTTGGCAACATGGTCATGATAATGATGTCAGCTTTGTACTTGACCAACATTATTTTGACTTTGAATAACAACTAGGGCTTGATCGTACCCCTTAATACTGTATACAAAAACAATGTAGGTAGACATGTTGCTTCACTCAGACACATTATTCTGACTTTGAAAGGACCAGCATTTGATTGTACTCCTTAATACTGCATGCTTCATGCTAAAGCATAAATTTTATAGTCTGATTTGTCATGAACCCAAGATCTTCCATACCTATGATGATCATGCTTACTATTACCACTTGAAAGTGGTCTCCCTTCTGCCCATGCAGCTACCTTTATTAATCACCTGTATTAAAAGGACACTTTTTTTTTTGTTCCTTCATAGAAAATTCCATACAGACTTAACTTCTTTTAAGAGGTCACATGTCTTAAAAGACCACTTTTCCTTTGTCCCAAAGGTGACCCCTTAATACAGAGTTGACTAGTATATATTGTGGATTAAAATCAGGGCTCCTGTTGGAGGGCGATTCGGGCGAAGAAGTCGCCTTGTGTCGTGAAGGTTGACTTCGCTTTTTCATTGGTCAAAAGCGAAGTTCAAGTCGCCCTACTTCTCTCTTTTGTCTCCCACTTCTCCCTGTGAGCTGTCTGAAAGAGAAGTCACTTCTCCCTCTAATCTGAAAGTAGTGGGAGCCCTGAAAATCAAATTTTCTCTTACCTTTACCCCTGCATGCTGAATGATAATTTGAGCAATACTGTCTCTAACGTGACCATCTAATGGCAAACACCGCACTGCCTGCAGAATAAAACTTGGGTCATGGTCCATTAAATTTAACAAATTGTCTATGAATTTCTCTGATCCACTTAACATTCGTCGTAAATCATAATTTCGTCTCTGTTTAAATATTTTTTGTAATGAAGTAATTGTCAATACACTGAGGATCTGATTATAAATGTAAGATAATTGTAATAAAAGTTGTTGCATGGATTCTAAACCTTTAGATACTCCTACAAGATATATATGTTCTCGTACGAAGAAAACAAATCTGAAATCTCCAGCAACAATGCTACGAATAGAGTCTTTTGAAGCAGACACAAAGGAGATTAAAGCTTGTAGAACTCCCATTATGGTCACCAGTTTATCTTCACTTCCATAACTGAAACACAAATAAAGGATTAAATACTTTCTTTGGTTGGTTTGGTTTGGTATATCGGGTTTAACAATATTTCAGTTATATCGTGGCGGTCAGTTTTATTGGTGGAGGAAACCGGACTACCCTGAGAAAACCACCGACCAGTGGCAAGTCACTGACAAAACTTTATCACATAATATTGTATCAAGTACACCTCGCCATGAAGGGGGATTTGAACTCACAACTTTTGTGGTGATAGGCATACAGGTAGTTGTAAATCCTACTACCATACGATCACAACCATGACTGCCCCCTGTGACTGTTGAGAAAAGAAACTTCATCAAGAGCTAGGAATATCTCTTGCCTTAATAGATTAAAAGATCAAATACAATTTTAACTTCGTTACGTAAGAAAAATAGGTAGAGGTCAAATTACAAATAAGAATATGAGATGCCGAAATTTAAATACAAACAAGGCCTAAAAATTTGACCCAGTGACCTTTGACCTTGAAAATCAATAGGGTTCCAGATTCTCTTAAGGACTAAGCATGTACCAAGTTTGGTCAAAATCCATTGAAGGATGTTGATTCTAGAGTGTTCACAAGGATGTTACGGAAGGACGGGCGGTAGCGTTACTATATCCCTTCGCAACTTCGTTGGCGAGGGGATAATAATTAAATTTGATTTGAACACTGCAATCTGATTGGCTGATCCGACTGGAGAAAAATTTTTGTTATACTCGATAACCTGGGTTGGTATTGTGACATCACCAACGCATTCATTCGCCAACGACAAATTCAAATAGTCACATGAAATAATTGTAATTAAAATCGAGGAATCATTAAATTTTGTTTTAAAAATTAAATTATAAGGAATATTTGAAATTTTTGAACAGTTTACGCTTAGTAACGCTACCGTCCGTCCTTCCATAACATCCTTGTGAACACTAGAATCAACATCCTTCAATGGATTTTGACCAAACTTGGTACATGCTTAGTCCTTAAGAGAATCTGGAACCCTATTGATTTTCAAGGTCAAAGGTCAAGGTCACTGGGTCAAATTTTTAGGCCTTGTTTGTATTTAAATTTCGGCATCTCATATGCTTATTAAGCGTAAACTGCCCCAAACCAGGTTATATAGTATAACCTGTTAAAAATTTCAAATATTCCTTAACTAATTTAAATAATTTACCGTGAGTAAATAGGTTTGCCTGCACTACTGAGTATAAATATGTGCTTCTTTTCCTGTCTCCATGTTGATCCTTTCCCAAATTCATCCACTTCAATTTCTTCAATAGGGACACATAACTCTTTTGTTACCACCTCATTCAAAGCAGTGGATAAATCCTTAGTAGAAATCTGAAGAAAAAAAACATTTTAATATCATGGCATCTGTACATACACACTATTTAAATATTGTGTTGTTACAATTGTTTGTACATGTCGAGTCTGTTGTAAAATGCATTTAGTGTCAAGTAGTGATGCACTTTACACAATGCAGTTTACACAACTGCTGAGACATGAGTCACACGATAGACACAGTTGTACCAACACATTTATGCATATAATATATTTATCTAACATTTTCACATAAAGGCAAAAGAAGATAATACTGTCAGGCTTCATAATTATATTTATATTTTTACAAATAATGTTCTGATTTCAAATACATTGTAGTTCTATACGTCAAATATTGTGTTTTTCATACAATCAATCATTAGCATTTCTGATATAAAGAAAATATTTTGAGGTGAATCCAAGCCAATTCCTCGGGATTCTATATAGACTTCATTGTACATGTGTATGTTCCAGACCAAATCCGTATTTGGACCATACGCGTATGGTCCAGACCAAATCCGTATACTCATTTGGTCCGACCATAAGTGTATGGTCATCAACGAGTTAGACCAAATCGGTATTTAGACCATATGCGTATCAAATGAAGAAGACGATTTTGAAGGAAATATTCAATTGTTAATCTAAATATTAAATAATGAAACGCATTTACATATATTTATCAGTCAAGTGCAACATACATGTACATGTGAAATCAATTTTAAACATTTAAACACATACGTCCAGAGTGACATTTGCTCCCACACGGAACTTGTCTTTCTACATTTTCACGATTTTGCAGCACAATTACCTTTGCACTTGCATCTTTTGGAAGACAATGAAAAACTTGCTTAGCTGCTGTGTGGAAAGAGATGCGAGTTTCTACCCGATGAGAAATATCAACCACTGAAATTAACAATTCCAGATCATATCATATAATGAATTCAGAATTCCGTAAGGACATGCTAGTTTAAAAAGACTCCCATCTTCCCCAAATACATCTACAAAGAAGCCTAGGCAAATCCCCACAAGCCCTATCAACTGTAGGTATTCTAACAGTGACAAAACTACCCTTTGCAATTAAATCATTATCTCTAGACACTTTTTTGTTGTATTTTCTTATAGAATTTTGTACAGTTTTAGCGTAATTAGCATCAACCATTTTACGAATTTTCTGTAGTATTTTTTTCATTAAACACCTGAGTCTGTAACACATTTTTTATTCTTTCCGCTTTTTCGTCAGAAATCAATCCTGTGGTAGTCTTTTCGGTTATTTTATGTAAGTATGTATTACATTTGTCTTCCCAAGACATTTTGAAAAATGACAGTTTTACTATACCAAGTACTGAATAAAGTTCAAGTTTATTTAATCCAAGTTCATACGAGGGGTCATTTGAAGAGTGACTTAAAATAATCATACAATAAGGGACACTAATCAATAAAATCGTTACCGTTACGTTCTAAATTAACATTAGTGGTCAGACCATAATACATATGAGTATACGGATTCGGTCTGGAACATGTATATCAATTTATTCGATATCTACCAACAGAAGTTAAATATTTTAACTAAAATCACTTCTGAGCCTTGTTGACACTAAATCAGACTTCTAGTTTGATCTTCATGAATTTATAATATGAGACAGGCACAACCTGTTTGAAGGACAAAGTCCTATAATGTTTAGAGGGAGGAATGAGAAGGGAATGTATTATTTTTTTCAAGTAATTTTTAAATTTTTTATATGGCTGGATTGTACCACCACCAATAGTGACATTTACCTGTGATTGCAGGGTGCTCCGAGTCAACGAAGGAATTTACTTACAACAACAAAATGGCTGTTCCGTTCATTTAACCTATGCGCTCTTCCGCTGAGAATCTCGTAGATAGATATTTTTTTATTAGAATTTTATTTCAAGTTTGTTTTGATTTTGCATAGAGTAAATAATTAAAGAATTGGACATTTTTCAATGAAATATATTTCTTTTGCATTTCTAAATATCAATTGATTTATTTTTTTAAACTTCCGGTGAACAGATTTTTGGCCATCACTATATCAAAAATCATATAGTTAAAAGGACTTTGTCCTTTATTATGCAAGAAAAGCGAGCTCTTTATGGTTAAAAATGTGTACCTAGGATTTTCTTCACATACTGATGGACATATTTTTTTTCTGCACATTGTAAACACGTTCCGTGTAACACACTCTACTAATGAAGATCTTCTTAACATAAAGCGCAAAGGTTATGCTAAATCTCAAACCCTCTCTCGTACGTCCGGTAGCACTGAAACCCAGAACCCGTGTGTAATAAAAGTCATTTAGTTAGCTTGTTCTACTTATATTGATATTTTCAAATTTTATTGAATCTCTTTAGACATACTGACAAAATTTTTTTTTACATGGAAGCTAACTTTTGAGATCTCGCAAGGAACAACGAGAGTTCGATTGAATGAGACTAGATTCGACCTTAAAAAAAGTTGTCCCTGATTCGGATATATCTCGTCCCAAAAAAATCTCACCACTTTTTTGATGCACTGGATGAGCGTGAAATTGGCAGATCATTTTCAGATTCACGAGCATTCATGCATGACCGTGCCTGTTTCATATTAAACAGGTTTATTTTAATAAAGAAAAAATTAAATTCAAATTTTTCACTGAAATAGAGTTAAAATCCTGAGGATTCCTGCTGGCTTCACCACATTCAATTATTAAACACCTGGATGTTCAGATAAGAGAATACAATTGTATTCATCTGTTTACTTTTCTTTTGTCAAACATATTGTCAGCAATCATGGATATTGGTTAAATATGTACATTGGCAAGATTGGGTAATAACTCAGATAGGATCTGCATATGTAAGATTGTATACTTATACAAGAAGGGACCAAAAAACTACAAAACAAGGGACAAAGCTACACAGATCACTACAGATTTTACATGTTTAATGAAAGGATCTGATCACGACAATAACCTCATTATGATCTTCACTGGATTCTTCACCAGTGGAAGTGTCATTTTGTTCAGGTGTTGAATTCTGCCCGTCTTGTGACCCAGAACGAACAATAGAGTGGATTACACCGCTCGGGTGGCTATCGTAATCTTCGTTGACAAGATCGTCATAATTTATTTCCTCAAATGATTCTGCTGATACAAGAACAGCATTTTTAATTTCTTCAGGGGCAGGTTCTACAAAATCGTTCTGATCAGAGGTAGATGCTGAGTCTTGGTTTTTTAATGAACGGGCAACTTCTTGTTCCGCCTCTTTGCCCTCTGACTCGGCCATCGCTGGGGTTCATTATTGGAGATACACAAAAGAGTACTTCCGGTGAGAAAAACAGATGGATAAAAGGTTTGTTCAAGTAGGACCCTGGGTAACTCACCGATAAACCATTTTCATGATTTGGCTAAATACAGTGGCATAGTTAGAGTGTGTACCTCCCGGGGCAGCCGTCAAGTATCGGAGAGGAGAGTTGAACGTACAGTAGATGACTTGATCAGCTTTTAAGGGTGAGTAATTGTTAGTGCTTAACAATAACGCCAATTTTTCGGGTCCCTCTAAAACAAGAAACGAAACAGAAACGAAACGAAACGGAACCTGGCGAAATGAAACGGAACTTGGCGAAACGAAACGAAACGAAACGAAACGAAACGAAATGGAAATCGAATTGAAATAAAATTGAAACGAAACAACACAAGAGGAAAAAAAGCATACAAATTCATTCCTATTTATATATACTTCATATGCATATATTAAACACGTTTGAAAATAAACCCAATGAAACGAGCAGAACTAGAAGTACGTTACTTATCACGAACAGATAGTGCTAAATTATGTTATGAGAAATGAAAAGGTTCGAAATATGTAATAAACACCGTTGCTACACTTCTAAACATTTGTGTCAAGACAAATCCAGAAAAAAATGAAATCGAATAAAAAAAACAAATTCAAAGTACTCCGTAAAGTGTGATTTTAGGGAGAGTTACACAAATTCCATTGGCATGTTCTCAAAAGTTCTTGTCAAGCGGAATTTAACGAAATAAAACTCGCTGAAATCAGACAAAAATAAAGAAAAAAATCGGCTGCACAAAGTGCATGATACGCCCCGCATAATACGCCCATTTATACAATAGCTCTGCAAAGTTTAAAGCGAATTGGTCAAGAACCCGCAAAGTTTGAAGTGAATTGGCCAAGGGGTTCTGAAGTTAGAGAGCTTTGAGGCAGTTTTGTTTTCACTTTAGCCTAAAAAAAATATCTGCAATAATTCTCAAATTGTGTGTTATAAAAAAGACTGTTTAATATGACTGCCGAGAGAATGTCCCTTCACGCGTACATTTCGTGTCAATTTCATGAAAAAACGTGCAACATTTAACAAATAGTTCACGCCGGCACTGAGGGCCATATGGCAGTTTATGGACCGGGATGTCACCCACAAAATATTATATGGATCGAAGCGAAGCTGAGGTCCATATAGTATTTTGTGGGTGACAGACTGGTCCATAAACTGCCATGTGGCCCGAAGTGCCGTGAACTATTTGTTATATTATACTTCACGTCCAAAAACAAGCCCAATTATCTCCCGAAATAAAGACTCAAAAACGAGGCAGTCCACTACCGGTCCATATACCGTTATATTGACCGGCTGCGCTAACAAAGACAAATAGGGAAAATAAAAACGTAAAGTATAATATATCAATATATTTATAAGAGAAGTTAATCACGTGCCTCGCGCAGAGTAGATCATGCAAACCCTTCCGACACACCTGGTGATACTCCCGGTTTTTGTGTGAGGGTTCAGATTGCTAGTGCTTTTATTTTTTTATGGCGTTCGTTTTCAAATCTGTTTATTTGTTTTGTCCTTGTTGTTTCAGCAGTGTAATATGGGTGAGGTGGAAGAAGAAAGTCATTTTCTATCATTTTGTAATCAACACACGGAGGGAGGACAGACAAAATCTAAATAAACTCATAATTCAAAGTTGTCCTAACCTTTTAGACGTGAATTCACAAGAACAATTTATTTGGTTAATGACTTGTAAAAAACACAACTGTATAAAAATAAGAAGTCAGTTTATCCAGAGAAATTATAAATGATGCATGTCAGTATTTCATTTTATTGTTAACTTTACATTGCTTGCAGTTCTGGATCTGACACGAGGAAACACCATCCTCTGGTGTCTTTCCAAGTATTGCAAACAGTGGCAATACACCCACACTAATCATGATGGTTATAATATGTCTTCGCCTTTTGTGGGCCCTTGATTGGAACAATAAAGTTATGTTATGTTATCGTCTCTATTTGTGTAATCTCTGTATCACCATTTTGTTTTGGACCTAGGATTTTCTGGATTATCCCTTTGGCTTGTTGCTTTGATATGAAGAACTCCCCTGTCCACAGTTCACCGAACATACTAGTGACAGGCATCAACGGAGCTTTGCCAAATTTTAAACTATGGGAATGTATTAGATATGTTTCAAAACATTATCCTTTTTGACGTTTCGGTTTTGTTTCTCAGTTTTGTTTCGTTTCGTTTCGATTTCCATTTCGTTTCGTTTCGATTCACTTTTTCGTTTCGTTTCGTTTCGCCCGGTTCCGTTCCGTTTCGTTTCGTTTCGCCCGGTTTCATTTCGTTTCGCCAGGTTTCGTTGCGTTTCGTTTCTGTTTCGTTTCTAGTTTTAGAGGGACCCCAATTTTTCAGCAATATGGCGAAAACAAGTTAATTTTCAATAAGATGATGATGAGGTCCGCTTTGTACTGCACCAACACGCTTAGTTCTTATAAAGCTAGCTCACCGAAACAACAGTCCGCGGGTAGACATGTCGCCCCACTCGCGACCCGTTATTCAGTCTGATTCCGAGCCAACCAGTGTTTGCCCTTTTCATCCTTAATGCTGCGTGCTTAGCGGAGAAGAAACACAATGTTATTGTCCTTGGTTTGACCCGATCGGGTATCAAACCCACGATCTACCGAACGCTAACCATTACACAACCGATGCCGTTGAAACCAGCTTTTAAATAACGACATTGATGCCTTAACATTGTATGCAATATGTTAATTTTTCTAGGACATATAATATACTGGTGGTCTAAATGGTTGAACTTTTATTTTTAATTTAAATTGTGAATTCGTTCGTAAATTTCTTTTTATTATAGACCTTTTTATTCTTAAAAACATGGGCGCGGCCATTATCGACTTCCGAGTGTGTCCGCCATTGGTAATATACAAAAATATTATGTTCTCGGGGTTTATCGATACGCTAATGCATGGTTTCTCTAGTACAGGTGTCACAATATACT